>MU866172.1:0-102963 GCA_033296915.1 Triangularia setosa | reverse complement strand
ACCCCCCCCCCCCCCCCCCCCCCCCCCCCCCCCCCACGGGCTTGGATAAAAGCGATAAAGCTAATAGATCTGTAGATGCTGCTTTAGATCGGTGTATTTTTTTCATAAGAGGCAAAACTTCGGTTTATTTGGCCTTGCAAGCTTTTTGATCTGAAATCTTGAAGTTCTTCAACTTGGCAAGTTCTGAGTTGTACTTGTTATCACTCTCTCAAGATCGATTATGATGAAGGATAGCATAGGACAAGAAATACCAAACCAACACGTGTAACTTATTCACCTCGAGTTTCCCGGTCTTGATTCTGTTCTATTAATCGATCGCTTCATGTTCGTTTGGGGGCATGTCCTAATTATGCGGTGCTTTGTGAGTGCCGAGACTCTTGGGAGGTGGCAGATGGTATTCAGCCGGATTGGATACATATGTCAACTGGCCTCCGAGGACAGGTTCCAATGCACAAATACAGCATTATGTGTAACCTAGATATTGAAAACAGTACTTGAGAATGTCAGTGTGGCCGGGTAGTCGGCATGGCGAATTGACCATGAGAAACCAAAGATTGCGACTTGTATAAGTGTCTAACATGCTGCCGCCTTTCCTCGACTCTCACAAACACATCAAACGATGAGATGCCAATCATTCCCTCATCTAACGCATCCGGTCTAGAATAATTTTTTCTTTTTCTTCTGGAAAGTAGACATTAGTTTTTTTGAGAGGCAGTTGGCCGTTTTAACTTGACTCAAGAGCCATGCGACTCCCATCAACTACTCTCATCCTCCTCACAACCATCACCACCACCACCACCACACTAACCTCAGCCCTTCCCACGCCACAGCGATATACCCACGACAATGAACTCGTCCCTCCTCCTCCACCTCCCCCATCCGACACCCCCCGGGCAACAGAAGATGCCATCTTCAAAACGATGACAACCCCCCACATCCCAACCCAAGAAGAGGGTCTAGGAGGTCGCAAAGGTACCATCTCTGATCCTCCTCTTCCTCCACCACCAAGAAAATCCATCGGCACAGTACCCCCTCCTCTCAGGGATACACCCGTCAACCCCATCACCAACCGTCCTCCTGAACCACCATCAACTAACGAAAACGGTGCGTTCGACCCCAAAGACATCTGGGGCGAAGGCGAGGAGAACCCCTACGACTGGCCAAGACGTGAACCAGAATTTGGGAGTCTTTGGCGGTATCCCCGACCAGAACCAAAGCATATTACGAGTCAAAAAAGCTAGGGTGGAAACAAACGGGAAAACAAGATGGAGACATTGGATATTTAGGTCACAATGAGAAGAGAAGCCAACCAAAGCATATAAACCCACAAAATTCCGAGGAAGAAAAACGGGATATCTTTTGCTCTCAATCAAGCTCAAATATACAAATATCCATCATCATCATCATTTTGTCCCATCCAACCCAACCCCCACTCGCTCACCAACACTTGTTCAGCCATGTATATATAATAAATCATTACATAGCTCCTCCTCAATGACAAGAAACAAAAAAACCCACCCTGCCCTCCACCTCTCCAGCATTTTTGGATTCCCAGTAGCAAAGAGACACAAATTTCTCTCCCCGTATGCAAAACCAAACCAAAACCACACAGACAAATTAGTAGCAATACCCCCCCAACCAACAAGTGAACAATCAATCGAGAAAAAAAAAACACTGAGAAAAAGAAGAAAAGATACAATAGACAAGTACCCCCATTTATCGCTATATCCCATCATAGTCATAGTTTCATTCGTCCCATTCCACCCCGGCCCCCCACCCAAATCCGGATCAAATATCGTTTCAAAAGTCGTGAACATTAAGGGCACACGCAGACACACCTACACCGCAACTCTTAACCATGAAAAAAAATGAAAAAGAAAACCACCGCCTTTCCTCCCCTGATGATATAAAACACCCACAACACCCCAACTCCCACTCCCACACTATCCTAGCAAAACAAAACAGCCTCCTCCTTCCGGACAAAGAGAATTTTCCCTACAAATCCAGCTCCCCACCCCCAAACAAATCCCCCGTCTCCCCAGGGCCCGGTGACGCAATCCCAAACTTCTCTCCTGGCAGGTCCTCATCAGGAGTCCTAATCCCGATCCCGCTGTCATCCGGATTCGACTGCTGGCCCGCCGACGGCCCGCTTGGAAACACCGCCCTATCCGGCTGGCCCTGATGATCCCCCGACACCCTCCCCAAGTTAAAATCATCACTCGCGCTGCTGTACCTCGACCCCCCATGACCACCACTCAGATCCCTCTGAGCAGCAACCTGTCTGTTCTTGGGCACGCTCAGCGGAATCTGAGAGGACTTTTGCTGCATAAATCCCCCTTGCTCCGCCATAAACTCGACCATCTCATCCAGCCAGCACTTGGTCACCCACCAGCTCCCAAAGCTCTTGCCCTGACCAATAGTCAGGTCTCTCATCAGGGCCGTCCCCAGCCGTTGGGCGCACCAGACAATATCCGTCGCCGATGCGTACGGAAAGCGATTGGGAAGAGATCGTAGGAAGTGAACCCAGCGATCCAGCACATTGGACGCGCTCGTGTCGTCGTGGTTCACCTCCTGAGACTGCCGCGAGTTCTGTCCAGCCATCTCTCCGTGAATAGTCAGACACTCAATCTCCCAGGGAACATTGACAGGATCCAACAGATGCCGCATCTCGGTTAACAATACATTGACAACGTCGTCCATGCCGCGTGATGGTATGCTTTCGGAAATCTTGCGCACATTGATCATTGAGATGAACTCGGTGTACATCAAGTCTCGGTTCGCCGGGTTTGACAACATGTTTGCTGCTGCGTGGGCCGTCAGGTTGACTCGTAGCGCTCGATCAAGCAGCCCGGCAAAGAGAGCAGCGGGCGCCTCCTTGGCCCGTAATACATGGGCCGGTTGGCCGTGGAACGACTCTCGAATGTGGCGCACCAGTCTCTCGGATATGCTTCTCAGGGTATCAAGGACAGGCTTTGGGACAACTTGTAGCGTGAGACCTGAAACTATCCGCATCATGCGCTGGTACAAGATGAAATCGCATTCCTCAATCCACGGCGCAATAGCTGGATGCGAAAAGAGCTTCTGGACGGGCATGGTGAGGGTGCCCTGGAACGAAGTAAAGAGGTGGAAGAATGTCTTTTCCTTACAATAACGGATACATTCAACAAGAGATGTGCAGTGTGATCGATATAGGGCTGTAAGAGACTTGGCCGCGTCCGCATCGGTGCCGCTCGGTAAGAATGGCTCGATTCTAGGGAGTATCAGCGGATCTGACTGTTTGAACACTTCGCCAGAGTCGGTTGAGAATTTGAGTCGTTTCGCCGTCTTGTCCATGGTCCGTTGCAGTTGCTCGAAACTGGGCACCTGTGGCTGATTATAAAGACTGTGCTGGAACTCGCGGAATCGAGGGGCTTTTGGTTCTGGTTGATTCCCAAGATCTGGGGTGGGAAACACGGTTCGCTCTGATCTCATTGATGCCGTGTTGTCGGGGAGAGAGCTGTAAAAATGGTTAGATGGATGGTTGGGTATAGCGTGAAAGGAGAGCGACAACCTACTTGAAGTTTTGGGTAAAAGACATATTGTCACCCAGAGGCACAGTTTGTTGCGTATTATTGGACTCTGGCTCAGGAAGCTCCTCTTTGAGGCTGAAACCGACGTAGTGATACTTTGACTCTCCGCGTACACCCAAACGCCTTGTCTTCAAACCAGGGAAAAGGACTCTAACCAGCTTTCCAAAGCTGGCAGGGTTCAGAACTGTGATTCTCTCTGTGGCACAACGCGACGCGTAGTTGGCATAGACGCGCCCTCGAGGCACCGAGCCCTTTCCCTTGGAGCAAACCGAGTTGATCCTGCAGCCGTTAGTATTCGAGCATCAGTGCGAAGCCGAGTGCGTGCATACCAAAGCATTGCGAACACCTGACGAGTCCGCTCCGAGTTTGGCCCCCTCTCGTTTCCATGCAATTCCAGGGCAACGTCCTGCAGAGTGCGGTGCTTGCTGGCATTGAAAAGCTGTCTCATCTCCATCTCGTTGTTCGCGCTTGATCGGGACCCCGGTTTGGCAGGCGCCTGCAGGCCGTTGAAGGAATCCCCGTCCTCGTTCCCGTCACGGTCCAACATCTGGCTGTCGTCGAAGCTGGTATTACCGGCAAAGGAGTCGGCGGATATGGACTGGCGGCTCATGCTATGGCTATGATGGAACGCGACGTTCTGCATCGAGGCATTGATTGGTGGCTCGGTCGCGTAGTCACGGCTGGTCTGGAGCTGTGACGCCAGCAGCAAGTCCTCGGGGGTCAGCTGTGGCAGGCCGTGAGGATGGGTGTGGTCATTGGCCGGAATCCATTGTGAGGAGCCATAGACATCTTGACTGTCGGCAAAAGAATGCTCGATATTTGGCTGTGTTGTGTGGCTATGCATAGATGCTGTTGAGCCTCGCGACCGCGGCCGCTTTCTCGCCTTGGCAAGCGACAGAGGATCTAGAGGAGAGAGGAGGTGTTCAGTAAGAAGCAGTAGTGGTATTTGCGTGCTATATGACAAATTGCGAGTCCAAGATTGATTGCTGGAGCTGAACAAATAAGAAGAAATAAATGGGTCCTCTTACCGTGGGTCGAGTCCATTGCCACCGCTTTCGTCGACAACAAAACACTCCTACCTCAGAGCGAACCCACCCGCCTTGCGACAATGGATGGCCTTGGCTTGGAATAGGCAAAGGCCCTTTGATGATTATACGCGATACTCGATCTATGAGATATGGAGGCGTCGGCGCGGTGCAGGTGCAGGTGGAGCGGACGTGCGTGCAGCGCGGTAGGCGGCGTTGGTGCTCAGCAAGTCTTGCACATTTTCCACTGGAGCAAAGGTGAGGAGGGAAAGAAATCAACAAACACAGGCGCTGCTCGGGGCAATGCGCTCCAGCCCCCTTGTGGTCATCCCCCGCACGTACCACCAACCCCCACATTGCTGGCC
Organism: Triangularia setosa; assembly: GCA_033296915.1. NCBI lineage: Eukaryota > Fungi > Ascomycota > Sordariomycetes > Sordariales > Podosporaceae > Triangularia > Triangularia setosa. The sequence goes on along the minus strand of MU866172.1, from coordinate 98,004 downwards.
GACGCTGCGCCATTGGCTCGCTTCCCACGGTGGAAAGAAACAACCTCTTTTGAGATGAAAACAAACTGATGAGTGGACGGACATGCTGCTGATATCATGACTTGAATTGCTCTGGTCTTGCCAGGCTGTCCTTGGATATCTCTTATATAAATATATAAATATGTCTCATCCAACGTGGTCTATCGATCTCCTTGGCCTGGGAGCAGTGCCTCCAACAACGTCTTGTCATGTCCAAGTATACACTTCCGACAACCTGCGTGGAATTCAAGATATGTGCGAAAGCTAACGAGATAGGCTTGGTAGACACGGTTCGCGTTGAGCTTGAATAGCCTTGATTAGGTAGGTACATATTGTCTCGCTGAGAAACGATCACTTTCTTGACTGCAGAAGATGAAGCAAAAGACCATCATCCTGCTGCTTGTTGTGTCAGCCAAGCAGTGTCACCTGCTGTCTGTGTCAGCGGGCCGTGTGCAGACGCGCATCACAGCGTGGTCATGGAAAAGGTCAGTTCAAAACGTCTGAGCAAAATAATAAAAGATGAGATTTGCTCCGAAAAACAAAAATCCATAAAAAGACTGGAGCTTAAAAAGCTCTGATGAAGCATCATATCAAAACAGCAAAAGAAATATCAGATTGATTTCGTCCAGGCTCGAACTGGAGACCTTCAGTGTGTTAGACTGACGTGATAACCAACTACACCACGAAACCTGATGATTTGATGCTTTTGAAGAAACGTAATTGCATTTTATGATAATAACCACGCAACGCAGACCACGTGACAACCCCTCCTTGACTGTTCAGTCGAAACAAGAGCTGCCAATCCCAGGGCACAAGCTTGTGACGGGGTTCCGCAAGTGCACACGTATCAGTCGTCATTGCTCACCTTGCACCCACCTACCTCCCACCGTCGGCTCCATTCTGATAATAAATCGGCTCCTCTGTCTCCTGAGCTCCCAACCTCCACCCGACATAGTATAGAAACACACTTTGCTTTACGACATAGCCCATCGCTAGCACAACATCTCGCGCTCCCACTTTTTTTTTGCAAAAGTAAGCCCCTCATTCTCTCTGCCCTGCCTTATCAAGATCCAAAGTATTTTTAGGCTTGCGACGAGCTAGGCCCAGACAAAGCTTCCCCGCCGAAATTGCCGGGCCCTCTCCTGTTCCTACTCTCCTGAAGCACTCCCCACTCGGGCAGTGCCCAACCTCAGACCTGCGAGACTCTCCCCCCTTAAAACCTCGAGCATCGCCCTTCTCTGAATACCTTCTGACAATACATACGGCTAGCAGTATCTTCAACGATCGCATTATACACTCGCAGCAATGTCTTCCCCCCAGGATAAGGCCCAGCAGTACGTTGGTCAGCTCGACAAAGAGGTGCGTTTTTCGTCTTGCCAAGTCCGAATCCCCTCACGTCTTTGCATCCTGCTCACACCACAGTCTTGCAGCTCTCCAAGTACCCCGTTCTCATCAACCTCGAGAAGCAAACCGGTGTCCCCAAGGCCTACGCCGTCCTTGGCTCCGTTGCCCTCTACTTCTTCCTTATTCTCCTTAACCTCGGCGGTCAGCTTCTGACCAACATCGCCGGCTTTGTCATCCCTGGTTACTACTCCCTCGGTGCCTTGTTCTCTGCCGACAAGCACGATGATACCCAATGGTTGACTGTGAGTTTTTACAAACTACTTGAGATTCCAGAGTGGTCCAATCGCTAACACGTTTCGCAGTACTGGGTCGTTTTCTCCTTCTTCACGTAAGGCCTTTAGTTTGGTACCCAAGGAGTTGGGCTCCGAATCATGCTAATACTGACTGATATGCAGCGTCCTTGAGAGCTTCATCAGCGTCGTCTACTGGGTTCCTTTCTACTATACCTTCAAGTTCATCTTTCTCCTGTGGCTCTCTCTCCCTTCCTTCAAGTAAGCTGTCTCCCTTGTTTCCAGCTCTCCGCAAGATTCACGATAAGCTAACCAACACCTCAGGGGTGCCGAGATCATCTTCCGCTCGTTCCTCGCCCCTACTCTCTCCCGTCACTTCCAGACCTCTGGCTCCACTGCCAGCGGCCTCCGCGCGAAGGCCGATCTCCACACCGAGTAAATGGCTTTGTCAGTTGCTGGACCTCTCCTGTGAAAGTACAAAGCGTATGGCTTTGCGTGGGGTCTAGCCAGCATGGTGGAGATGAGTAAAACAAAAGCATGAGATGCCCGTTTCCTTCTTGACGTTGGACATGAATTTACGACGCAGGTTATGCGGATCGGCGGCAAGGTTGGAAACTCCAGACGACATGGTAGACATGGGCTTGGGATGGGTATCTTTTAGGGTTTAAGGGAGGGCTCGGCACACTGGCTCACGGATTTCCTTATGTGGGATTTTCCTTTCGGGATTGGTCAATTTTTCCGGAATAGATTCGTGCGCTGTTTGGATTTTACTGTATGTACGCTGAATAGGGGGTGAAGCAGGAGTGATGAGAAAGGGGTTACGGCCGCTTTTGAATTTATTGGAGTATCACTGAGCACTGTTGTCCGTCTAAAATGGCATCACATCTGATAGATCGACATGGTGAGCATGGACCCTTTCCATCGATGTTTCATGTGAAAGGATACGTAATTCTGTGGGATCGCTCCCTTCCAGCAGGGCCTTGGCAGACAGTTCCGCCACTGCAAGGGCCCGCCTGCCGAGGCGGCACCAGCGGCTGCTTCAGCTTTGTCAGATTGTCTTCTACTTACACGACCTACACTGTCTACACAAACCTGACAATCTGACGAACGGCCGCTAGTTATTCCATTCCAATTCACAGAGACGTTGTGCCGGTCTACACGACAGCCGCAGAGTAGCATGTTACGATAAACTGGGCGGCCTCCCTCGGTCAGCTACAGGGGTCACTCTGGGCGCATTCAAGATCAACACGACTCCGAGACGCCGCAGAGCAGACGACATTCAACCAAACATGAACTTTTGTCAATCGCGGGGTTACTGCTGCGCGATGCACTTGAGCCCTCTACAATCACGATTGGCGGCATCTGTCGTCGCCTCGTGCTTGCTGCTCCTGCTCTACCTATCCCTCTTCTCCCCGCACTTCGCCGTCGCCCACGAGCTCGAACCACCATTACCGATTGTATTTGACGATGACTTTGATTCCGCATCCAATTTCGGGGCGCGGAGCCCGCTCGATTCGACGTACGAGGCAGACTTTCTAGGGTTTGACAGAAGCATCATTGGCAGGGCCGCGGATGGTTTACTAAAACTTGAGAATACCGACCCTACGCCTATGGACCTAGAGGAGGGTTCTACAACACGTTTCTGGTTTCCACTGTCGATTCTTGCAGGCCGAGAATCAGAGGGTGGGCTGGAGCTGAGGAGCGAACACAATCAGTCGACAGAACGTGAGGCGCCCGTGGCAAAGAGGCAGTCCTCTCGAACCATCTACATCTCAGTCAACACATGCAAACAACCAGAGGCCATCGATCCCGACAAGACAACAATAGATCCCCCTCAACTAACTCTCTTCGTCTCCAAAAGCGCCGAATACCAAGCACCCGGTCCCTTAGCCGACATGTCCACGCAGCACATGCTCGAATTCGACGAGGGCGCCGTCAACTTCAAATTTACCGCCAGTGAAGACGTCTACATTGGCGTCCACGCCCCCAACGTCTCTGACTTTTTGGAGGGCAAATACAACTTTGAAATCGCCGTTTCTGGCGACGGGTATTATTTCACGTACAACGACCAAGACGACGCAGATCTCATTTGGGTAGATAGTGACTCCCAAGGCGCGCTCTTGATCACGCACAACCTTACGACAGACAACAACCCGGTGGTGCAAGAGAAGATTATGAGCATGGAGCCGTATCCGTATGTGCTGTTTGCGCACAACAAGACGGACAAGGGGTTGAATGGGTTGAAGCACTCGTGGTGCGGGCTAAAGTTGAACGCAATGATTGCGGGGGTGGACGGGGGAAGGGATGCGGCGAAGGTGAGGACGAGTATGACGAAGAGGGGGCAGGGGAATTACCCGAAGCAGCAGTTTTTTTTCAACGGGTTGAGCGTGGATACGAACTATACTGCCTTTTTGGCGAGGCAGGGAAGGGTGTTGGGCAAGAGACAGGAGGGCGGGAGTGGAGGAGTGGAGGTGTTTAAGCCAGTTGATTTTACCACCAAGTCGGGTGAGTTTTTTTTTTTTTTTTTTATATATGTATAACTTTTGTGTTGTTTGTGTATTGCGCTGGGTACTGACTAGAGATATGGGGAAAGACCACGGCAACTGCGCCCTCATCACCGACCTCACGTTCTGCAACGAAGTAGCCTACTCTGTCCCCTCCAACCCGTCCTTCGGTAACTCTACCCAGCTCGCCAAATTCTACGACGACCACGCGGCCGAGCTATACGTAAATTTCAATCTCACCCTCCAGCAAATCCAGTGCGAAGCTGGACCCACGCAACGGTATTCCCTTGTCAGAAATTGCGACGACTGCGCCAACGCCTACAAGAATTGGCTTTGCAGTGTCACCATCCCCAGGTGCGAAGACTTTGGCAACAATGCACCTTACCTCCAGGCGCGCGCCATCAGTCAACCGTTCCCAGACGGTGAAACACTGACGGAGGTAGAGCTGTCGAGGATGCCGAATATAACGAGATTTAACTCGAGCAGGAACACGAGGATCGACGATGAGATTAGACCGGGCCCATACAAGGAGTTGCTGCCGTGTGAGGATTTGTGCTATGATTTAGTGAGGAGCTGTCCGGCGAGCATGGGTTTTGGATGTCCGCAGCCAGGGGGGCTGGGGTTCGAGGGGAATTATGGGCAGAGGAGCAAGAACGGGGAGCTGGTGTGTAATTTTCAAGGGAGTGCGCACATTCCGTCTGCCTCTTCGAGCTCGGGGGTTGATTGGGTGATGATGGCAATGGCGGCGGGGTTGGTGATGCTTTGGGGGATATGATGGGATGGTGTTATGGGTTAATGATTTCAATCTGGGCGGGGTTGGACGGCGTTATTATGGAACATGTCTGATGGGCTGGAGAGGCAAAAGAGCGTTGTCTTTTTTTTTTTTGGTTTGGCCTAGGTTTTGTTTGCCGTCTAGTTCCATCTGGCGAGGGACGGCTGCGGGGATACCATTGATTATTTTGGCTGTAGAAGGGGAAGGCGTTATGTGTGATTTGAGAGGAAGGCGGGATGAAGTGTTTGGGCATGTAGAATAGACAAGTAATAGACCCGCTAAGCTGCTTGACAATCAATCATGACAACCCCGTGTCGTGCGTGTGTGTGTTTTTGTCTGCGCAATATAGTACAATGGTGTGTTAGTTGTGGTATAATACAGACCTGTGGCTTTGTAGGACCCCCAATGCCCTTTTCAAAGCTATATATCTCGACCATATTTCCACATTTTTGCTTGCCCCTTTCGAATTTCCGGTTTGAATCCTTCATGACAACTTCATTTCTTCCCACTCTTTTCGTCCTGCAGCTTCTTGACTTGAGCCTCTAACCTTGTGGTTTCAGCTATTCGCAATTCTTCATCGTTAGCCACACCTCTTTTATACATCTATATGATGAGCATTACCTTTTTTCTGCTCCTTGATCTCATCCACCTCCATTTTCGACCAGCCCCAATACGCAAGTTGGTAGACAAAGACTGCCAGGAGCGCTGTCTTGGCGACGGGTCGGGTCCATGCTTTGTAGAATACTCCTGTCTGTGAAGGCTTCTCGGAGGAGGCATAGTTTCGTATTTGTGAGGGGCGGTTGATGGGGCGTCGGAGGAGGGTTAGGCGGCGGCGGAGGAGGGTTGTTCTGAGAGGCGTCATTTTCGAGTATAGTGTTTTGTATGTACTCGATTGTTTTTGAGTTTGGAGGTGTGATTGTGAATCTTGATTTGTGAGTTGAAGCCTTTCGGAGGGAGTGAGTGCTCTTGCTCTCTCTTCACATGAAGTTGGCAATGATCATCCCTCATTGGCCCTGCATCTTTTGCACCCCTGCAGCAGCCCCCCACTGCTCGGTGGGAGCTTCCTTTCCCCAAAAAGGGTTCCACAGGGGCGGCCCATGCTCCCCGCGTGGCGTGTGGATAGCGCGCGTGCTGCGCTGTGCTGCGCTGCAGCAAGCAGAAGCAACAACGACAGATGGCCTGAACTTCCCAGCCGGGCACCAGTGGGCGACCCTTGAACTTGAGATTGCTGGGGTGGGTGTGTGTGCAATCTGGCCAGTCTTTAATTATCGTCTTTCCTATTTCCAAACCTCCAACTCCTGACTTTTGCCCCATTTCTACCTGGTAGTAAACGGACCATTCTTGATACCCCGAAACTCAATTGGCTTTTTTGTTGAGTTTATACAAGACGCCACACGAACTTACACCTGCCGAGCACAAACACACACCCACACATAGAAGGATAGTAGCTGTCCTCGAGCCTTCACCACCTACCACCGCCTCCGAGAAGTCAAAGAGCAAATAACCTTACCACGTTTCTTTCACAATGGTACGCCCCCTTCTACCGCCGCTGCCCGCCCAACTTTCCTAATCAGCGGATTAAAAGAAAAAGAAAAAGAAAAGAAACTAATATGGAGGTTGATTTAAAAGGCCCAAACACCCACCCAAAGACGGGCGAACCAAAAGTTCGCCAAGGAGAACGAGGCGCGCATGGGCAAGAACGTGGAGCAGATCAAGAAGAAGGTGCCCAAGGAGCAGCTCAAATCGCCCATCAGCCCCATTTGGCTGGGTATGTCTTGTCTTTTCTTTATCAAACAACTCTCTTTGGCAACCGTTGACCAAAAAACAAAACGAAACAGGCGTCCTCGGCTTCATCATCTTTGGCGGTCTCGTCTTTGAGGCGCTGAGCCGTATCTTTGGGCGGTAAAAATAACCAACCCGACAACGAGCGTCGAATATGGCGGGAATATATGCACAGCTTTGGGGGGTATGCGAAGCAGAAAGAGGGAATAAATATACCGGGAGCTTGAAGGCCTGAGGACAGGTTGCAAGGGCAGGTTGCCAGGAGAAGGGGGACATACATCAAATACCGGGTCGCGGAAGATGGGGATCTTGATACACACCCCATCAAGAGGGGGGGGGGGGGAAGCGGACGCTGGCTGGGGCTTTGCCAAAAACCCTTTTGTGCACATTTTTGTTCCATGTCTTTTTTTATGTTTGGTTTTCTAACATCTTTTATTCTTGGTGTGTTAAAACTGGCCAAAAGCAAAAAGCCATTTACCATTCAGAGTTTCTATATACATGCATCATCTGCGGTTCTGGCCGCTTGGGACCAAAAAATAAAAGGTCGTCTACACCACATCACCCCCAGGGTTCCTACTACCTGCGGTCCTCATATGCTTTCCGCTCCTTGTGCTCTCTCCGGCCCTCGTACTCTCTGCGGCTCTCATATTCTCTGGCGCCCTTGTGTTCTCTCCGACCATCATACTCCCTGCGGTTCCCATACACTCTGCTCTCCCTAAGCTCTCTGCGGTAATCATACTCTCTGTCCTCCTTATACTCAACCCTTCCCTCATCCACCCCCCAGCTCCAAAACCCTCTCTGCCCCTCATACCCCCTCTGAAAATGTCTCAGCTCCCTACGGTTCCTGTACCCCTTCCCACCATTCTTGATCTCAAGTCTAAACCTCGCCCAGTTAGCCCACCCAACCATACCCCACAGCACCATTTTCCCCACAGTCTTCCTCAACTCCCAAGCCAACAACCCCAAATCCCTCACCCTCACCCAGTAATACCACTGCTGATGGGTGGTGACACACCACTCCCACTTCGCGCGCACCTCAAAAGCTAACAGAGCAACGATCGCTAACCAAAAGACCAAGAATATCAGGAGCACAAGAACCAGCACGAGTCACGCGCCCAGGCCACGCTTCTGGCCGCCAGTCTCAAACTTCTGACGGATGCCGGCGGAGAACTGCTGCTCGAGTTCTGCTGAGACGTGGTTGATGTCTAGACGGGGGCGGGCGGAGCCAGCGGTGGTGGTGGTGGTAGCGGCAGTCGACTTTTTGGCGCCGAGGAGACGCATAAACTTGGACTGTCGGGATTCGCCGCCGCCGAGGGCGTTGACGTGCCAGTTGTCGGCCACGGAGGCAGTTTCGGCGGCGGTGGTGGTGGGCTTGTCTTCCTTGTCTTTTTTGTCCTTCTTCTCCTTCTTAGGCTTCCTCTCCTCCTTCGCCTGTTCCTCTTCCTCATCTGTCTCGGCCAACTTAAGCTTCTTCTTTTCCTTCTTTTCCCTCCTGCGCCTCTCCTTCTCCTCCTCAACCTCGACCTCCCCCTGGGCCATCCGGTCCTTATCCTTCCTCTTCCTCCGCGACTCCTTACTCTTGATTGTCTCAGCCTCGGAGTCAACGTCCATCGCATCCTCTTCTTGCTTCTCCTTTCTCTTCCTCTCCTTCTTCTCCTTCCTCGCCTTCTTCTCGGCCTTCTCGTCTACCTCTTCAGCCGCAGACTCATCCCTGTACTTCCTCTCCTTCTTCTTCTTCTTGGGCCGCTCATCCTCGGTGGTGTTATTGTCGGTGACCTCCGTGGTGGTAGCATCTTCCTCAGCCTTGCGCTTCTTGTGCTCTTTCTCCTTCTTGTGCCTTTTCGGCTCTTCTTCCATGATTGACTCAGCTACATCCTCCAGTTTGGACGACGACTTCTTGGAGGATCTCTTCTCCCTCCTTTCGCTCTTAATTGAGGGGGCGGGGGCGCTAAGGATGGATTCAGCGTCTGCCTTGCGGTCTTTCTTGGAGGATGAGCCCATTTTGATGAGTGATTAAGGGAGTGGTGAGAATGGGTGAGTTTGGAGAGTGGGTCTGAATTGAGGTTGAGGAGAAAGGGTTGGAAAATGGCTGAGTGCTTCCCGGGTGAAGTGGGTGGCTGGTGAGAGAAGTGAAGTGGTGCAACCCATCAAGGTGCTCCGCTCATGGGGGGTTTTGATGCATGAAAAAAAATTGGAGGCTAGCGTATCATAACCCTAACCCTTACGGCTGTGGCAGGGGTTGATCCAAGAGGCGGTCAAGAACAGAAACAACAGGACAAGAATAATTAGGATGTTATTTTACTACAGAAAAGCGATTCATGGGCTTCATTATGAGATTACGACTCGGGAAGCTGATTGCAGACATCGTGTCGGGTGCCCTCCTCAGAAATGTGTCAGCACTGCTCCATTCACGGACGGGATCAATTCCAACGATACAGGTGATGCGGTTGTACTTTCCACTCATTCCCGTCCTCCTATACTTGCTTCCACACCCTGCACCTCTAGCGAGGGGGGCTCAGAGGCCTGTTGAAACCACCCACGCGGTTCATGTACTGGCGGTACTCCGTCTTCTTCTCCTTCTTCACCGCCCCCACATTATTCCCAATGACCTTCTTTCCCTTTGTCGTGCCGAACCCGCCAAAGCCCATCATGGCTGCCATGTCGTCCAACCCGGCATCCTCAACCACTACATCGTCTTCCTCGTCCTCCTCCATGGGATCGGCATCAAACCGCCCTCGTGACTGGTGGTACTCGTCGTGCTCCTCGCTACGTCCCCGAGAGTAAGACCCGTCGTGATCGTCCCGTGCTTTGACCTTGAAGGAAACAGGTGCTGCCGAGGGGGTGGAGACGTTTGTGCTGTTTGGTTTGGAGCGGGTGGGTAGTGTTTCAATGCCCTTGCTACCGCCAATTTCGCGATCGAACCCTCTGTCGGGGCTCTCTGAGCGACGGGGAGAGTCGACGGGTGGTGGGCGGCGTTGGGGAGGTTTGGGTTGAGTGTCTCTGGTTGGTGGTTTATCTGATGGACTATCAGCGATGTGACAGCGAAAGCAACATGAAGAGGGCAACTTACCACTGTCTAGCCTCCCAGCATCCCCCGGTGTGTTGTTTCCTCTGTCTTTCTCCCTATCCCCTTTTGGCTCATCCCGCTGGCGGTAACTCTTGCTTCTATCATCGCGCCTGTTGTCGCCTCGTGGGGACCGTGACCGCCTGCGGTCGTTCCTATCTCTTGATCTAGAGCGGTGTCTCCTGCTGTCTCTATCTCTGTCCCTGTCCCTGTCCCTGTCTCTTCCATGGTGATCGCGTGATGACCGATCGTGGTGGTGATGTCTGTCTTTATCGTCGTCACGGTCTCTGCGCCTATCGTGGTCGCGACGGCGGTCTCTGTCTCTGTCTCTGTTGTCGTAATGGGATCTGTCACCTCCGCGGCGGGAGTGGCCGTGGTTTCTGTCTGCCATTTTCGTTTGTTGAGTTTGCCGTGTTTGCGACAGGATACAAACGGGGGTGACGTCGGCAGGCAAACTTGGAAATTTCTAGGCCGCCGCTGCAGTAGGGAAACGATGCGGCTGAGGCAGGGCGAGCGCGCCGACCGTTTGGATTGGGCCAGGCCCCTGTGATTTAGCGGGGAGCACGCACTGGGCAGGTGGTCCGAGCGCTGCCCAAGATCTTGTCAAACTTTGGCGGGGTTGAGCTTGAGATTCATCAGATATTCGAAGCACTCTTCTGTAGAGTGGTAGGCATGATTATAGAATTTGAAATATGAGCGAATAAATATGTTAGCATCAAACAGAAGAGTCCATATTTTTTTCATTTCATTTGACTCTTATTGCGCACCGAAGAAAAACCCGGCTTGAAAGCCCGTCACAGGCTCCGAAATCATCTCCCACTCTATACTAACCTTTACTTGGACGCTCTCATTCTCGGTCACGCTTCCACAACCACGCACTCACTCAAGATATCTCACAACACCATACCAAAAAAATTCATCATGGCACCCTCAGCAGCCTCTCATCACCGCTCTCACTCCCTTCTTCTCCTGCAAAAACTCCTCAATCTCCGAGACAAAGCCTCGCCACTCACCCTCATCCTCGACACTCTCGAGCAACCAGCTCAGCCAGTACTCAATGAGTTCATGGCCCGAGCCAAGGTCAGCCTTGGAACCCCCTTCCCATAGCTTTCCCTCTTACCTGACCTATTGTCACCATGTATCTAACCCTCCCTCATAGATCTCCAAAGCAAAAATAATCCTCATCTCCCTCTCCACCCTCAAGAAGCCCCCCCTCGCCGACGTCTTCATCCGCGGCCGCCACAAATCCCTCCAGCAGCTCGCCTCCGAAATACTCCCCCACGTCACCCCCTCCCCTTCCTCTCCCAACCAAAGTACCTCCCTCCCTCCCTCTGATACCCCTTTCACCATCTTGACTAACCCCTAAGTAGAAAACCTTTTAATATTCGACACCCTCTCCCCTCTCCTATCCCCCCCAAATAACATTTCCCTCCTCCCCTCCCTCCTCCAATCCGTAATCCCCCCCCTGACAACCTCTTGCCTCCTAGTCTACCACCTCGACATCCCCTTGCTATCCCCCCAATCCCCCTCGCCTTATACCCCCTCTCCCCTAAGCATCCTCTCCCACCTCTCCACCAGCATCCTAACCCTCCACCCCCTCTCCCAAACGCTAGCCTGCAAGGCCGCTCGCGACAAGTCCCTCCCCGAACCCGTCTTCGGCCTCCACGAACCCCGCGAGGGCGTCCTCGTCGGCCTCCACTCCCTGCCGCACTCCACCTCGCAGACACAGACAAAACAAGGGGTGGTGATCAACATGGAGCTCCGTCGCAAAAGCGGGAGGGTGGTGCAGGAAAAGTTTGTCTTGTTCCCCGCTTCACCGTCCGAGGGGCAGGTAACGGGAGTAAACGGGGTGGTAGGGGCGCTGATGCTGTTGAGTGATCACCCTGCCTTTTCAGCCAACAATGTGGATGGGGGAGAAGAGGAACAAGAGATGCAGGCAACGTTCAACTTGGGTTTAACCGAAAAGCAAAGGAGAGACAGAGAAGGGGTGGTCCTCCCCTACTTTGACGCTCAAACCGAAGTCGGCGGCGGGGAAGGCGGCAGGATCCTCTACGACATGGGCAGGGAGGATGATTTTGATGAGGAGGAGGATGAGATTTAGTTGGTCTCTTCAGAAGAGACGACCTTTTTGGAGCCAGCTAAATGTCTGAAAAAGTTACCTTTTTCTGTTTAAATATATCGAAAAGTAGTTTAAACGGGGTGGGAAAAAAAGACAGTAAATAGGCCTTTTGGCCTCTTTCAAGGGTCTTTGCACTGTCCTTTAAACCCTATTAACTATTACTTTTCCAAGGCCTATTAGCTATCTTTCAAGGCTTATTATCTATCCTTTAACACCTATTTGAAAGGTTAAGAGGTTTAGATAGGCACTTGAAATATATGGGGGCTAGCTTTTTGAAGACAATTTAGGTAGCTCCAAAAAGGCTCTCTCCTTCAGAATAACAACATATCAAAATGACACAATTGGTCAAAATAATGACTGCGTGAAATAGTGTTATCAAAATCAATTCTCGCTATGCTTTTGATTCCTCCAAAGCCCTATCGCTGCCCCCATAACGGGTATCTCGTACAGGTGGACTCAGCATCCAAAACACAATTGCAATGGCACCACACACAGCCATCACGTTATCACCATATCAAAAAGCTCCCAACCAACAACCCTGCTTGCTCTGCTCAGCGACTCCTGGCCCCCTCTGCAAGAGTTCAAAACCCCCCACACTTGATCATTTCCTCCTTTGCCGGTCTAGCTGACGGAGTCCCCACCGGGACTGCCAGGCGAAGAAACTTCACCACCAGCGTTCCCGGACGGAGGAACGTAAATATTCAGACCGCCGGCAAACTCAAGCACAGATCCAGACGGAGAAGCGCCGCCACTTGATCTCCCTTGTCCCTGTGCGTTCTGCAAAGTGGTAGGTAGGACCGGAAGTCCAGATAGGGGACTCCCAACTTCGGACGACCCGGTTGGGTTGCGCGGCTGTGTGACACTGTAGTTTCCAAAGGCGCTATGATCGACCGAAACGGGTCTAATACGCACTTCTGTGTGTGATGGTATTCTGTACGTGTTGGTACCTGGAATTTCAGTGGAATAGCCATGAGATCGTCCGAAGGGATTCAGCAAACCCCCGGGCGAAAAGGGGGTAGTAAGAGTTGGAACGACGAAAACAAGATTTGTCTCGCGGTGAACAACAATAGTCCCCCGGGTGCCTTGCGGTGCAAGTATGTAAATGTCTTCACCGGGTGCATTGATTGCGCAAATTGGACCATCAGGTGGACAGAATATCAGAGGGTACCTTGCTGGGTCGGTTGGAAGTGGACTAGAAGGAAGGTACTGGTTCGAATCAGGAGATCCCAGACTACCTTCAGAGGGAGTAGCCAGCGAAATTGATCTACCGGTTTCACCATCAAAGACCTTGTATGCCGTAGCCGGATTGAAGCTCGGCAACGGCGGGCTGAATGTAGGCAAAGCTGCCGGGTTGAACGTCGACGAAGACGCTGGAGCCGTTGCAGTGGTGGACGTGGCCACCATGGAGCCGAAAGACGGCGGCTGTGTCGTTGCAGTGTTTGATGAATGAAACGATGATAGGTGCTGCAAAAGGGGCGAGGCAGTTTCACAGGAAACCATTGCTGAAGCAAATGCAGCCACCGATCTAAGAGTATCAGGCGACATCGGTGCAGCCATTACTCCGCTAGGCCGAAACTCGTGCAATGATCTAAGAGTATCCGGCGACAATCTTTCACCAATTACTTCGTTTGGCCCGACCCCTGGGGGCACACTTGTCGATGAAGTAAAGGCCGGCTGGGAGAGGGGGGGGGAAAAGCGGGAGCGTGGGGCTTGCACCATCAGTCGACGGTGAAGCCAACAATTGAAAATCCCATCGAGGAAAAAATGCAGGCCCTGCTTTTGAAGGCCAGTGTACTCCTGATGCGCCATGTCCCAATGAACCTGCAAGACCAGCTTGTCCCGATGGACCCTCAAGACCTGCTCGTCCCGACGAATCAGCCCTTGTTACCGGCCTAGGGTGAAACTGAGCAAATGCCGCCAGAGTATCTGGCGACAACCTTTCCGCCTCTTCTTCGCATGGTCGAGGCGTTGGGGAATATTCGAACGTGATCCCGGTCCTTAAGCACTGCCAAGTAGTCCTTGTCGATCCGCCATGTCCCGACGAACCGGCAAGACCAGCTTGTCCCGATGAACCTTCAAGACCCGCTTGTCCACCGGTCTGGTCATTGCCGTCATCATGTTCCTCGTCATCCTTTTCCTCGTCATCCTCCTTCTCGTCATCTGCCTCATCTCCCTTGTTCTTTTTGCCATCATCATCCTTGTCACCGTCCCTCTTCCCGGCATTACCCTCCTCGCCAATATCTTCATCGGCACCGTCTCCGTCCTTGCCATCACGCTCCTTACCCTTTTCCTTGTCATTGGCTTTCCTGACATCGGCAGATCCAGACTGGGCAGACTCTCGTGCGGCATCAGCAGCCGCATCGCCCTCTTTCGGTTCATATTGCCTCTTCTCGGTCTTTTCATCAGACCTTGTCGAGGAATCGTCTCTTGCCTTTCCCTTCTCCCAATCACCTGAGCCACCATATAGAGGCCTGCCTCCTGATCCACCTTTCCTCTTTTCTGGAAGGCCTTTACTGGTCTTGACCCTCTCACTTCTCCTGGGGAGAGTTTCTTGCGGTGTGCTGTTGTTGGTTACTGGGGAACCGTTTGAACCGGGAGACGGGTCTGGTTCTGCCGGGCCCTTCCTCTATTCAGACGACTTTGGCAAACCATTCTTGCCAGGGGCATCTTTTGCCTTGTCATCATCAGCTGATGCCGGTTGGCCGTCAAGGTCCACATTGTCCCCGTCTTGCTTGCCGAGCTCTGATTTCGTCTTCTTGCCATTGCCCTTGTTGCCGCCTTCAGCCTGTCCAGACGTATTGGCCATGAATGCGTCGTCGAATGCGCTTTGAAGAGACCTTTTGAAATCGCCGCGCTGATCCTTGTAATGTGCTTTCCAGGCCTTGGTAAGCCAATTCTCAGTGAGACGCCCCTCGCTGATGTTGTCGAAGTAATGGGCGCAATCGTTCCGAAAGTTGTCATCATTTTCCAGGGCGGCTATGTCCGGAGCCCCGTTCAATTGGTAACTCTGTGGCAATTTGGCGAGGATGGCCTGCTGGTCGGCCACAGTCAGGCAGCTCCATGCTGATGGACTCAACAACATGTCCTGGAAACAAGAAGAGTTAGCCTCGGTTGAATGGCCATGGTGACGGAGCATACGTACGCGAAGCTTGGATCCATCGCCTAGACCCAAAAGGCCTGAACTCTTACCCCAAAGCTGGGGTGGTTGGAATTTCCGGGCCCTCTTGAGCTCTGAAGCGCTCTTGGGTTTGGGTGTAGGAACAGGAGCGGGAGCGTCCTTATCATAGCTCTTTGCGTCATCTTCCTCCCGGGAATTCGGGACTTCGACGACGTCAGAACCCTTCAGTACGTCCTTGATGGCCTCGGCTTGAGCTCGTTTTGGGCAGAGGTCAGAGCTTGAAGGTGGTGGCGGAGTAGGAGAAGAGTCGGATGTTGGTAGTGGCGAGGGTGACAAACCAAAGGCATCCATCTTTGCTGGTATCTGCTAATGCTGGGATGATAGGCTGAAATATCTGCTGGATGTTCTGGTTGTGGGTTGGGTGCGTGTCCGGAATCAGGAGCAGAATAGCCAACTGGGGTGATTGAGAGTAACAAGAGAATCAACAAAGGTGGTGGCGGGCGGGTCAAGAGATTTTTTGTCGAGAACGGGCGAGTTACTGATGGGGTATGTACTGCTGTAACCTGTGGATGGTGAATAATGTGTTTTGGAAGCCGCGGCTAGAATGTTTGGGTGAGAAGAAGAGGGAAGTTCTCCAGCATCAACAAAAGGCGGACAAGTACCTCATTCCCACCGACCAGGGAAACGGAAGGTGGACCGGGGTGTATTACAAGGCTGAGAGGTTGTTCCTGCCACACGCGTCCCCAACAAAAAAATGGCGACTGCGACGCTGCAGATGCATTAGAGGGCAGTTAAGAGGGCCAAAAAGATGGTAGATGGACCTCAAAAAATAATAGATGGACGCTAAAAGCTAGCTAAAAGAGTTTTGCATGATATTAAATGCCTATTATATTATATTCAAGGCCTATTGATTATCTTTTGATCCCTTGTTACTGTCTTTTTGGGTCTTTGCTTGAAGCTCTGGCAGCTCTTTCCAGAATGGAGTCACGTAGACAAAAAAACGGAAACTGCTACTTGAAGCAGAGGCCCAAAAAGATAATAACGAGACATCAAAAGATAATCGATAGGCATTTTATATAGTTAATAGACTTTTGAAGATAGTCGATAGACCTTGAAAGATAGTTGAAAGGCGCGTGAATACTCTTTGAAGGACTATTAATATGTTTCAAGGTATGTCGATTATCTTTCAAGGTCTCTTGGCTATCTGTAATGCATGGTTGAGATACTGCCCTGCATCTTTTACGGTATCGAATAGGTCTTTTAAACCATAGTAAAGCCTAGTAACATTTTCAAAGGCCAATTAACCATCTTTTAAGGTCTATCACCTATCGTTCAAAACATGGCTCAGACTTGGGAGGGTGCTTGCTTTGCAGTGCCAGCCTTTTGGTCCACAACATGCCTCTGGTTGTCACCTGAAGCTCTGCCAGAGTGGAGCCCGAGTACTAGAGTAAACGCAACACTATGAT
The DNA here is from genome assembly GCA_033296915.1 of Triangularia setosa. Taxonomy (NCBI): domain Eukaryota; kingdom Fungi; phylum Ascomycota; class Sordariomycetes; order Sordariales; family Podosporaceae; genus Triangularia; species Triangularia setosa. The sequence goes on along the minus strand of MU866172.1, from coordinate 81,527 downwards.
TGGCCAGCCTTGCAACAGGTCCTGTACCTGCCCCTTTCACACGCTACCTACAGCTGCCCTGCCTCTGCCAGACATGCATTTGCATCATTGGCAACTACCCACCTGGACCTGCTTGGGACGACACTGGCATATCTTCTTTCGGTAAATTCAGATACCCGCCGCTGTTCATTGCTCTTTACCAGCCAGTTTCCACAAACCAGTACCTCCCAAACAAACACTCGGAGCCAAGGTTGAATGACGACACTCCTCTAGCCAAGAAGCCACGTACACTGCGCCTGCCCGAAGCTTTGTCTTTGACACCTTTGCGACCACCCGCCAACCCCAACAACACCACCACTATCACTCACACCACCACCACCACCAAATAACTCTAACCACCCCTCCCAACACTCAAAAATGATCCGCTCAACCCAAATCGCCCGCATAGACGGTTCGTCCCTCTTTTCTCCCCATCTCCCCCACCTTAAACCCAGCTAACCTTTTACCCCCCCTCCTCAGGAGTAATGCTCTGCGCCTCCACCGACTCCCCCACCACCGACTCTCCCGACCTCACCGAGGTCAAATCCCAAATCAAGCTCATCCTCCGCCGCCTCACCCGCTCCTCTTCCCCCCAAGCCTCCATCTCGTCCGGCCACTACACGATCCACTACCTCCTCGAGTCCGACATCGTCTACCTCACCATCACCGATGCCTCCTACCCCCGCAAGCTCGCCTTCACCTACCTCTCCGACCTTGCCACCGAATTTTCAACCACCTACCCCCAGCAGCAGCTGATGTCCACCATCCTCCGCCCCTATGCGTTCATGGAGTTTGACACGTTCATCTCACGAACCAAGGCGACGTATAGCGACGCGAGGGCGACGCAAAATCTGGACAAGCTGAATGACGAGCTGAGGGACGTGACGAAAGTGATGACGAAGAATATTGAGGATTTGTTGTACCGGGGGGATAGCCTGGAGAGGATGGGGGAGTTGAGTAGTAGGTTGAGGGATGACAGTGCGAAATATCGCAAGGCGGCGGTGAGGATTAACTGGGACTTGATGTTGAAGCAGTATGGGCCGTTTGCGGGGCTGGGATTGTTTATACTGATTTTTGTGTGGTGGAGGTTTTTCTAAGGGGCGTGTGACAAGAGGGCCGAAAACGGGAGAGTGGTGGTATATTGGAACTAATGAGGGGGGAGGGAAAGCGTCCGGAGTTAAACTGGGTAAAGCGATATGTTTGAATATGTATAATGAGGCAAGCAAGCAAGCAGCAGGCTAGGCGGCCTAGGGCAAGCAAAGGCCTAAAAATGTGAATAATGAGGGTTCAAAATGGTTATATCCCCTGGTTCGCTGTCCCCAAGGATGTGTGTCTTCTTCCCTACACAGTTCTATCGTGAAGAGTCGATGCTCTTGCAACCCCCTATTGGGTAACCTGTCTCGTATGTTTCATAAACCCAACCATTCTTTTCCTAAACGCCTTGCTTTCCCAAGTGTTCAAATTACCACCTAATCCCCAGCCGCCAGTTATCATACACACCCGAGTATTAACAAGAAATAAAAAAAAGGTTACATAACCAAACAGCTCCCCCTCACCACCTCGGGAACAACCTCCGAGACAGAAGGCAACCCCATTGTAGTATGATACCACTCCAAGTGTTCCCTAAACTCCTCCACGCTCCCAAACCCTTTGTCGTCCATCAGATACTTCATCTCCCCTGAATCCTCTCCTTCGTCGAGGTAGGTGTCCTCCTCGCAGTACGGACAGATGATCCCTGCCTGCCACTCCCCCGGTTCGGGCGGCATGTGGTTCGCTATTGCCAGGGGCGCAAACACCAACGTCTTTGGTTCGTTTGCCGTGCAGGAGAGGCCTGAGGCTTGCCAGTGGGGGTAGCCATTGTTGACTGTCTTGGAGTTGTAGTTTGGGGACAATGGATCGGGCGGTGGTGTCGGGAGGATAGACCGGACAGAGGGCATGGACCGGAGGTCGGGCCAGACGAGATAGCCGTTGCAAAAGTCGCAGACGAAGGCGGCGTCGTTGAAGGGTGACTCGGAGGGGTTGCCGCTGTTGAGGCGTTGGAAGCGGCCGATTTGGTTGCATTTTGGGACAAGGGATTCGAGGGAGGGTGAGTGACGGAGAGTAGGTTTTGGAGGGGCACTATCGGGGGAGGTTGGGGACTGGATATGGCGGTGGCCTGGTGGTTGGTGGTGGGATTGTTGTTGTTGTTGTTGTTGTTGTTGTTGTTGTTGTTGTTGTTGTTGCTGCCGCTGCTGCCGCTGCTGCTGCTGCTGCTGCTGCCATGGGGGTAGGGCTTCTCGTTCTTTTTGAAGGCGTAACCTCTCGGCTTCGTTTCGTTTTTGGAGGCGGTAGACTTGGGTTGCGCCGAGGCAGCGGGGGGTGGATTGCTCTGCTATTAGAGAGATTCGACGGGCGGCGCGGCATTGGGCGCGGTGTAGTTCTTTTCGGAGGGAGGAGGTGTCGCGTGCCCATATTGGGTTGATCGGGCCGCCTTGACGGGCCCAGGATTTGAGGTTCTCGTAGTGTTCTTGGAATTGGGCGAGGAGGAGGCGGAGTTCGCTGAGCGATTCGGCTGTTGAGGTGGCATGTTAGTCAAAGATCGCTCAGGAGAAACAGGGGGAGGGGACACAAGACATACCTATCCTGTCGTTTTCGTAGTAAAACTGCCCGCGCAAGAGCTGTCCCATTTCTTGAAAGTCCTTCTTTGCCTCGTCCAATGCGTCCTCCAGTGCGCGCGTTTGCTCGAACTCGTCCGGGCCCCAGTGACGCTTGTCTGCGAACATGCATAGACGCAGCGCATCTCTTAGGCATGTTCCAATGGCGGCCAGTAAAGACCCGACTGTGTCTGAGCTCGTCCCTCCCATGCGCTCCCCGTTATATCCACCGACAACGCTGCTCTTGCGGCTGCCGCCGCCGGCAGCGCTACTCATCTCTTGCCCGCCCGATTGTCTAGCCACTTCCACCCTCGATCTTTTGCGCCGGCCGACTTTGGCGTGTGTCGAAAGACGTTGTCTCGGAAGAGTCTCACAAGCCGAGACTTTTTCAATCTGGTTGCGCCTGTCCCGGTTCCGTGTTGTGGGTCGCAATGGGTTCGGTACCTGTCAGCCCTTTGCCAAACGGGACTTTGGCCGTGGTGCAAGAGGAAATTCTCCGTAGTTGTGCTCGTTCGGACAGTATCTGTCGCGTACTTGAAGGCGGTGAAATGTATGTCGTGCTTAAAACTAGTTTGCCCGAAACAAACCACCTTTCCTTCTGTTATCTTCCACCAAATCTTGGGATTTTGTCCGGCGCGCCAGGTGCCGGAGATGATGTCGGTTTATGGGGTCCCTTGTGGAGGGTCCCTCCGGGGGGTTAAGGTTGGCTTGGCAGCGGGCACCAGCAGGGAAGCTGCCGTTTAGTTCGGCGGCCTCGGACGCTAAGATAAGAGATAAGACGAGTGATGGTGGATGGTGGGGTCGTGTATTTCTCCTGTGGTGTAAAGTGATTTTCTTGAAACACACATTTCAGGACATCAGTAGAGAAGATCCTCTTTATATGGAGGGCCGTTTCTGCCACCCTAACCGACAGCTGACTACAGCCTGGAGGTAGTTCTTTGGTCGTTACCAGCAGCATGCAGAGAACAGGCGCCTTACAGGCCCAACTGCACCTACCGTTGGGTTGGATGCTAAAGACAGGTGCGTAGCAATCGGATTTTACCACCTTAGCTGCTAGCGGAACGAGCTTGCTGCAGCATGGGTTCGAAAAGGGAATGCCATGCGTATTTTTGCCATTAGCATTGTCCAATCGATACTCACCTGCCCCTTTGAACCCCTCGCTGTGCCGTTGCTGCGGCGGATCGGCAACCTCAGCCCTACGAGCTCAGGATTGATGTGTCCGTAACAGCAGTGTATCTTGGAATATTTATTAGCAGTCCCAGCTACCGTACCTGAAATAGCTTCGGCTCTTTCGCGAAGCCTCAGTTGTCCGAGTTTGTCATGCCGTGCGAAAAGCGGAGGTAGGAAGGTAGTCAGGGGGGTTGGGTTAGGGTTATGTGTGTGAGATCCGTGCCCAGACCGGAGTATTCTCCTTGTGACAAACAAAAGAAGAAGAGGAAAGGTCCCATTGATGGGTTGAAACTTTTGGAATCTCATAAATCTTGCCACCACCTGCCACTTATCTCGATCTTGCTTTTGATACTCAAGTTTTCTCAGTGGTCCCTGCAATATGACTTCATAATTTCGCTTCTTCTTTTTGCGCATCTGGGTAAGGTTTGATGCTACTTTTTTTGCACAAGATACTTCCGAGCCGGTCCACGATTTCTCGGCTTGGGGTTACTCGCTTATCATTCTCTTACCTACCATTCTTCGCAACTTTCGGCGGTTTATGAGCGGTTAAACCCGGCCATTCGGTATCAGTCATTCATTGGGGGGAATAGCTGCAAGACAAAAATTGAGGCAGGAAAGAGGTCGATATAGGAGGAGGAAAACAGAGTGAAAATGCAACAGGGTCAATTACCACGAAAGCGGATTCTTTTTTTGGACGCCTACGACTCCTTCTCCAACAACATCACATCATTGCTGCAGACGCTGCTGGATGTTGAAGTTTCGGTTCTTCATATCGACTCGCCTTTGCTTTTTCCTTCCGGGATCACTTCAACGCCAGATGAGGAGGCCAAGTCGAGATTTGTAAAGGAGCTCGCCAGGTACGATGCGCTAGTTTGCGGACCGGGTCCTGGTAACCCGGGGAATGAGCGGGATGTTGGAATTATGAGGTTTGTTTGGGGGTTGGAAGAGGAGAATATTTTGCCTGTCCTGGGAATTTGTTTGGGATTTCAGAGTCTGGTTGGGTCTTGCAATGGCGGCCAGGTCAAAAGACTTCGAAGAGGATTGCATGGGATGGTTAGGACGATCATCCATCGTCTGGACTCGGCCGAGCCCGTGGGGGGTGACATTTTTGCCGGGGTAAACGAGTTCAGGGCGACGCTATATCACAGCTTGTGTGGCGATGTTGGACAGGAAGGCTTTGACCAACAAAGCTGGGAGGAAACCAGGTGGCAGCCTCTGGATGGCTGCCCTGAGCTAATGCCGCTGGCCTGGGTGGAAGAGCAGCGCGAAGAGGGCGAGGGTCTTGAAGCTGGAAAGGAGAGGATCCTTATGGCCGTTAAGCACAGGACCAGGCCATTCTGGGGTGTCCAATACCACCCCGAGTCGGTGTGCACCGAGGAGGAGGGCAACAAGGTCATTGTCAACTGGTTCCGGGAGGCACTCGGGTGGAACAAAGAATATGGGAGGTCGTCAGTGCCAGATGGGCACAACCTGGCAGAAGCCGCCATTCAGCCGAGTCTCTTGTCTCAGCTCACCCCGGCGGAGGAACCGAGGGCTTCGGGACAATGGTGGGAAAAGTTTGAGGCCGACCCTGTCCTGCACTCTGTCTCGGTCCCATTGCCTCGCGGCATTCAGGTTCCCGACATTGTGGAGGCGGTTGATCCCGAAGCATCTGAGCGGATCATCCTAGACTCGGCCAATGCAGCACCGGCAACCTCGAATGCAGATGTGCGCGGCAGATACAGCATCATTGCAGCTGGCTTAGACGAAGCCCTGCGGCTCGAGTATCACACCGGTGATGACTACGCCACTACCGCGCTAAAGAGTGTTGGAGGAATGGCAGTCAACCTGTCACAGCAGGTTCCTATTGCCAGATATGGCAGCATCTGGACCTTGATCGCAGCATTCCAAGATGCAAGACACGTCGACGTCGAGGGGCCTGAGACCACCCCCTTTATCGGAGGTTTCATGGGTTACATCACCTACGAGCAGGGGCTCATGGATATTGGTATCTACCTCGACCATCCCCGGCCACATCATCGGCCTGATGTCTGCCTCAGCTGGATCACCAAGAGCATCGTGGTCGATCATCTTGCTGGCGTACTTCACATTCAACACCTCCGCTCAAGTGGCTCTGAGGAAGATACCTGGCTAGAGAAGACAACAGGAAAACTCCTCGCCCTGCAAAACAACCAAGGGAGACCTTCCTTCAACTCCAGAAAAGACGTCCAAATCCCCCAGTCCCCCAAGAAGCGCCGCCCATCCCGCAGCACGTCCATCCAAACGCCCCTCACCAAAGAATACGAAGACAAGGTCCGGATATGCCAGGAATATATTGCCGCTGGAGAGTCCTACGAGCTCTGCCTGACCGACCAAACAACCATCACCCGTCCCCTAAGCGACCAGCCCCTGTCCAATAACCCCCTTTCTCGGCCCCTATCTCCAACTCAACAACGAAAACACCGCCGCCTCTCCTCCACCACAGCCACCATCTCGCCACCCCCCAGTTCCTGGTCCCTCTTCAAACTCCTCCGAACCCGCCAACCGGCCCCCTTTGCGTCTTACCTCCGCCTCGGCCCGGCAACTTTGGTGTCCGCCTCCCCCGAGCGCTTTTTGACTTACGACCGCCAAGGTAAATGTTCCATGCGTCCGATGAAGGGCACCGTTCGCAAAAGCGAGGCCGTTTCTACCGTCGCCCAAGCCGAACAGATTCTGCATGTGCCAAAAGAAGAAGCGGAGAATCTTATGATTGTCGACTTGGTTAGACATGACCTCCACGGGATCTGCGGTGCTGGCAACGTCACCGTTAGAGACCTTCTCAAGGTGGAGGAGTATCAATCCGTCTTTCAGATGATCACCGTCGTCGAGGGCCAGCTCCCGGATCGGACCAGAGGAAAATACACCGGGTTGGATGCCCTCGCTGCGTCATTACCGCCAGGGAGCATGACCGGCGCCCCCAAAAAGAGGTCCTGTGAGATACTAAGGGAGATTGAAGGCGGGAAGGAGAGGGGGTTGTATTCCGGCGTGGTGGGGTATCATTGTGCCACCGGCAGAGGGGATTGGAGCGTGACGATTAGGAGTTTGTTTAGGTGGGACGATGAGCAGACTGTTGTTGTGCCCGAGGGGCAGACAGAGGAGGAGAGGCATGAGGTCTGGAGGATTGGAGCGGGAGGGGCGGTCACAATCTTGAGCACGGCTGATGGGGAGAGGGAGGAGATGTTTACAAAGTTGGCAGGGCCGTTGAGGGTTTTCGGGGAGGCTTGTTAGTTGGGACGAGATGATGGAGGTTGCATCTGGAAGAAGGATGGGTTAGATATGCACAACAGAACACTCAACGTTTCTGTCTGGAAAGGGGGGAGGGAATCTGGTCTTCAACACGTGCACATCGGAGCGGGCGTACTTTGTTTTGTATTACCATTAGATGACATGTAGACTCAACGATGCAAATTAGGGGATTTGCGGAAACGTATGCTTTAACGTGCTGTTTTTGCTGATCAGGTGTTGCCTTGGCGCCTTTGATCAGGCCTTTTCTTTTTCCTTTTCCTTCGTTCTTTGCCACGGCATGGCTTTGACTACCTGTTTCCACACGGCTTTTGCCAGCCTACCTTGTATTTAATTCAGTCAGCGGCCTGGCCTCAGGTTCGGGCTGCTAGCTCCTATTCATCACATATCATCCTTCATCGGCCCCTTCGCCGTGCGCAGGCTGGAGAGTGACGTTAAATATACCCATCAGGGAATATGCCGTGTCCTCTGCTCTTGTTGTTTTCCGTCTGGCTACCCACAACGTTCTTTGACCGGCAGCGAATGGGCCCGGGTTGAACCGGCGGAGTTTGTTTTCCGAGTATCCAGTCGCAGAAACAAGAAGCTCTAGAATTTCTGGGCGCTCGGAGGAGCTGCTCTTGTCGATACAGCACGTATCAGGCCAGACAAAATCGCTGCGTGTAGCCATCTGTGAGAGAGCATGTCATGTCATATTGAACCACTCGCCCATCATCGCCATCACGTTCAAAGGATCAAACAAACTTACACCCATCACAGTAGCTCACACCACTTATACCAACAGCCCTCACCTCGACTTACAAGACCCGGGCTATCGTTGGAACGGGAACAAGTAATGCGGCGAGAACGGGTGGTGGTGAATATGCCGGCCTATTTGGAACCTCTGCTAGGGCTAGGGTAGTAGGCAAGGGGGTCCCAAACACTTTGCTCTTTCACATCCGAGCAGAGCAAGCACCTCGAGAGAAAATGCCTTGATTCATTGCCTCCAATCCCCTCAGTTCCAACTTTCCAAACACCATTCTGTCGTTCCCCGTCTTCGCTCCCTGCCCATCCTTCCGCGACATGATTGCATACCCTCGGGGGAACGCCGTAACTGTACAAAAATAAAAAAATAAAAATGAGAGATAACAAGCTCAAACACCATCCTTTCCTAGCCCGCGTCATTCCGTCTCGTTCTCTTAGCTTCCCAGGCCTGAGGCCTATCTTTCTCACATCAACCCCTAGTACCCTCTCCTGATCCCCACTCCAAGCTGTCCCCCTCCGTTGAAATCATCCATTACCCCCAAGTCTAAAACTCCTGCTCTTCCTGGAAAAACTTCCCAAAACTCACAATCGTCCCATAAATCAACAACCCGCCCACAATGCTCATGACTGCCGCCGCCGTAGCAATAATCCCGCTATGGGCCAGCACCACTGGCAACGCGATTCCCATAACTACCAAGAACCCGGTGCAGAACCTCCCAAGGTCGAGAATCGCGGCACCCGAGGACTCGACAAAGTCATCGGGATTGGCGCAGTGGGAACATATCCAGTTCGGCACGGGAGCGAGGACATAGGTGGCGACGACGAGGAGGGGATGGTATTTGGAGTAGAGGGCGCAGGAGAGGATGACGAGGAGGAAGCCGAGGGCGAGGACGAAGGAGAGGGCTATGATTGTTTTTAGGCCGGCGGTCGGCATCTTGTCTCTGTAGCCTGCTGGGCGGGGGAAGGCAGGTGGCTGGTATCGGTGGACGGTCGAGAACGAGGGTGCCGGTTTAATTATTGATTGGAATGTAATCCGTTGAGGCTATCCGTAGCTCAACTCGATATCCCTCCGTGCTGTCGTGTGCGATGACGGTGGTGGCAGAGTTGAAGCTGTGTCGATGTGTTCCAGTTGGAGCTCGCTTGCGTCTTGCCTGTTGACCTGTGACGCCGACGCCGTGGACGGCTGGGTCAGCCTTGGCGGGCTCCCCTGTGCGGCTGGCAGGAACTAGGCCTAGATAAGACTAATCAGGTATAAATTAAGGCCCGTGCTCGTCCCCAAAAAAGCGGGTACGTACCTCTGCGGCAGGCGACGACGAAGCTAGGAGCTGCCTGGGGAGTTGCTTGAGGTCGCTGGGAGCTCAACCATCAACCACAAACGCCCGCCTTAGCACTACAACCTCACCAAACCACCACCATTGTCTCCTCGGTTCACCCGCGAATGTGAAGGGTAAAGACTGATCACTGAGACTCCAACCACACCTCGGATCAAAGAAAAGTCACGGGCAAACAGTCGCCGCCATGTTCAGAAACAACTACGACAACGACTCGGTCACATTGTAAGTTGCTGCTGCTGCGACTCTGGGCATCCCACCTTTTGGTGCTCAACATCATTGACTGACAACCTCGACACAGCTCCCCCCAGGGGCGGATATTCCAAGTCGAGTATGCAGCCGAAGCAGTCAAGCAGGGTTCGGTCGTAGTAGGAATCGCCAGCAAAACACATGCCGTCCTCGTAGCGATCAAGGCGCGTCCCCTCCCCCACCTGTCATTTCCCCCCTCCTATTTTCTTATACTAATATTTTACTCTCACTGTCTAGCGCAACGCAGAAGAACTCTCGTCCTACCAAAAGAAACTCTTTCCCATCGACGAGCACGTCGGCATCGCCATCGCCGGCCTCACCTCGGACGCCCGCGTCCTCTCCAACTTTATGAAGCAGCAATGCCTCGGTCACCGCCTCACTTATAGTCGTAACATGCCCATCCGCTCCCTCGTCGACATGATTGGCTCCAAAGCCCAGATCAACACGCAGCACTACGGCAAGCGCCCCTACGGCGTTGGTCTCCTCGTCGCCGGCGTCGACGACTCTGGCCCGCACCTCTTTGAGTTTCAACCATCCGGTATGACAGAGGAGATGGTGGCTTTTGCTATTGGTGCCCGATCCCAGATGGCGAGGACGTATCTGGAGAGGAACCTGGACAAGTTCAAGACGAGCACAAGGGAGGAGCTGATTGAGCATGGGTTGAGAGCGCTCAAGGAGAGTTTGGTGCAGGATAGGGAGCTGACGGTGGAGAACACGAGTGTCGGTGTGGTGGGTTATGTGAAGGAGACGAAGAAGACGGAGCCATTCCAGGTGTTTGATGGGCAGGAGGTGCAAAAGTATTTGGGACTGGTGGCGGATGATAAGAAGGACGACAAGGACGGTCCTTCAGGGCCACAGCCGGCAGCGGTGGCGGATGAGGGTGAGCAAATGGAGGTCGATGCGTAGTACAGAAGACTTATTGGAGCCTTCGTGTTGAGGCTGACTGATCCGGAGCGATTCGAACGGTTGAGGGAGGTGGATCCCGGGATGTATGAGGAGGTCTTGCGGCCTCGTTAGTAGACCTTGTGGGGTTGCAAAGGAATTCCAATGGTAGAGCGGGTGTGAAATGTTACGGCAGCAGGCTTTGTGATTTTGGGCCTTTTGAAATGTTGCGGACCAGTCCCTTGGAAGAAATAGAGAGCATTTCTGAGCAGGTATCACGGCAAAACAAACCACGTTGGTCAGTGAACAGATTCATAGTTTATGATGTTTTTCCATTTTCTCTCTATTTACCCTAACCCCCCTCTCTCTTATTTCATCTGCCTCTATTGCGAGCTCCAATTCAACTTCAAGGCCGCATCCGACACTTTATACTCCTCGAGCGCCTTGATGGCCTCCTCGGCCGTCTTGGCCTCTACAAGAATATTCTTATTGCCCCCATGGATAAACCCCTCTTCCACACTCTTACTAATCCACTGCCTGATCCCGTCGTAAAAACCGTTGATGTTGAGTATGACAATCCCCTTGTTGTGAATACCCAGTTGATTCCACGTCATGGTCTCAAACAGCTCCTCTAGGGTGCCGTACCCTCCCGCAAGCGCAATGAAGCCTGATCCTGGCCCCCCGTTTAGGACTTCTTGCGCCATGAGGCGCTTGCGGGTGTGCATATCGGGGACGATGGTGGTTCTGCCAAAGATGGACTCTTCGGGGACGGAGAGGGAGATGGTGGACTGCTTGGTGGGGGGGTTGGTGGAAGAAGGGGGATGGGGCTTGGCGGCTGGGTTGGCTGGGTCGGGGACGGTGGACGAATAGTTTGCGTCGCGCTCGTATCGGACGAGGGCCTCGGGGATGATGCCGTGGACCGAGTCGGGGCCCGAGAGGGAGACGAGGGTGCGGGCTACTTCGCCCATTAGGCCTACTGTGCCGCCGCCATAGACTGGGAATATGTCAGCCATGTGGAACAGGACAGAAGGGGGCCATGGAGAGATATATATCATGGCGTCTAAAAGGGGTTGTAAGGGCGGCGAAACAAGGGGCGTTCATACCCAGTTGGATGTCATGTTTGGCCATTTCCCTGGCTAGAGCGCGCGCAGCTTCGACGTAGACAGGGTTGAAGCCTGGGGAGGCGCCGCAGTACACGCAGATTTTTGTGCGCTTTTGCGAGTTTTCATTGTTGGCGTTGCTGGCTGGTGTTGAAGTGCGCGAGGCGGGGAAGGAGGCGCCGCCTGATTCCATGATGGGCGGTTTGTTGGTGTTGGGAATGGGAAGTGCTGGTGGTAGAGGCGCAAAGATATTTTGGTCTGGGATGGTGAAGGAGTGTGGTGTGTATATGTGGTCAGCGTTGCTGTGAGTTGGCTGGCTGGCTGAGTCACTGGAGATGAGCCCAGTCGGTCGAAAGCCACGTATGGAATTTATATGCGCTTTTGAGAAAAAGAGTACGAGGATCCCTGGCTGATAACGCTCGGCGGATTCTCTGAGCAAGGGCAACCTGTAATAGTGGCCGAGTTGTTCTTAATTGAACGAATTGGAGTCGCAAGGGAACAGATGTAGAAGGTGGCAGTCAAAGGAATGAGGCAGCATGATATTTCCGTAGAGGTTCAGACAATCGGCCATGCAAAGCACCGTTCCTAGAATTGGACGAGAGAAACGGGGAACTGGGACGATATTTATACCAAAACAGCTCGGCCGACTCGGACCTGGTTTATTTCAGTCAACTGATAATTCCTCAAAAGCGACTTGCGGGATCTCAACGACGCGGGCGACTTTTTGCTGTGTCGTGGACGTGGACCTTGATGGAACCCAATGTATGACATAACGGCGGCTGGTCTTTGACGAATCGAACGGCGCGGAACACCCGCATGAGCTTCACAAGGATCAATCATGGGATTTTTGAATCCCCAAAGATATGTGAGACCATTGCCTAACGTGGCAGTCACGGGATGGAACCGTTGTCCTATCAAACTGGATGCTAGTTGTCGTTGTACTGCTATTCATCCCAGATCTTTCAGTGATGAATGAGGGGCTCAACTGGGGCCAGAGGAGGGGCGGGCGGTGCCGTTGGGCAAAATTTCGGGCGGTGAGTGAAAGCTCACCTGGTCTGTGCGCAAGCTTTTGGTTGGGGGGGGAAACAGGGCGAAGTGCCCCACTTTATTTTGCCCGTACAAATTGTGGTTGACTCAATGGCAGAGGCTCTCGCTCTCTTCCTTTTTTTCTGCGTGAAGCCTCGTCCTCTTCAACGCTGCGTTTCTATGCTACAAACGGAAAGTCTTGTTCACGCACTACTTTCGACCTCTTCGGAGGAAGCTACACGCATATGAGAAATTCGGAGAATCTGCTTCACATTAGTTCGTCCGTCCCACAGCCTCCTCGGGGGTTGTGCCGATGGGTCGCGAGCTCTGCCGGTGACGGCTTGACGCAACTTTGCGTCTGTAATTGGCATCAGAAAAGCAGGGCCCAGGAGAGCTGCTTCGGCGGTTTCTTTTTGGTGTCCCTCTGGGAGAGTCATTACGAAGCTTGTGAGAGAATCACTTGAGTGCAATACGCGGCGTGTGGCTGTCTTTCTTTGGGGAGGCAGCCTCATCCTTCGATTCCGATTACTCTGTTGAGGACGAGGCTTCACCACTTTTTTTTTTCCAGGTAAGCACAATTTCTTTCGTTCGAATTTCAGGATACTACTAACGAAGCTTGATGCTATCGGCATCATATGACAGACGGTACGGACTTGGTGCAAAAAAAAAAAAACCCCCCAGGATGAGCTGATTTTGAGGGTTCACCAGGCAGCTCTCCGAGTTCTGATACAAAGTCTCTCTTTGGAAAGTCTCGCAGAAAATATAATCAAGTCTCACGGCTGAAGTTGAGGAGGAGGTGTCTATCACCAACCTCGGACAAGTTTACGTCTATCCAATAGCTTTAATATAGCTCCAATAACAGTTTGCATTGGAAATAGCATGCCTATAATGTACTTTGGACTTTGGTGTCCATCCTTGAGAACAATGTCAGCTAGAAATACCTAATGTGGGGTGTGTGTCTGTACTGTAACCCCCACCAGCCTCGGGAGCTGCCGTGGAACCGTGGCGTCGTTTTCTCTTCTGATTTGTAGCGCCGGCCACCGGCCTGTTCGGGGATCCAGGGCCCTGGAATTGCGCCACGACGCTAGAGACCTGGCGCAACATCCATCTCAGAAAACGTGCGCTTTGCAAAGGCGACATCAACCGGCCTTTGGACTTTTCTTGTCCTCATTTTCAAGCCGATTCTGCCCTGAAGTAGATTCAACTTTGGCATCAACACAACCCGCCCAGCATGCCGGAACCCGTCGCGGCAGCAGGCGCTGAGCCTGCTCGCCAGGAGGAGCAAGGCGTAGGTCGATATGCTACCCAACGACTGTCTTTGAAGCCGGGCACTAACAATATCTCTAGCAATCGATGCTCATGAAGATATTCCAAGGTCTCGCGATGTGGATGGCTATGCAGTTTGTTATGAAACAATTCACAGGAGGTGGGCAAAAGACCACGTCCGTCACCAACGCCGACGGACAGGTCGTCCAGGTCGCGACATCAAACCAAATACCACCATACCACGAGCGCCCAAGGCAGCTGAACGAGGGAGCCGTCTACAGCCATATTCCCCAGTCGATCGCCCCCATCTGGCCTGACAACAGCGCTGTCGATATCATTGTTACCGTCTCCCCGTCATTTGTGCCCGAGCCGCTCGATAAGCTGCCAAAGGACGCCATTGTGTTCCAGGAAAAGGGATTCAAGATTGGAAACTGGAGCGATACGAGAACTGCAGAGGGAACTATCCATGTGCCAGTGCCTGTTCAGAAGAATGGTACTCTTTGGGGGCACTTCTACGTTGGACTTCCCGGGGCTCCCATCGATCCTACACAGCGCAACTATGATCCTGGGGCTGCCTACCACTTTGTCCACCCCTTGACTCAGTATATCCCCAAGAAGAAGGAGACAAGGACGAGGAACCTGCTCTCTGACAACGCTGCGGTGGAGGAGGAGGAGGTGGTGGTTGAAGATGAGCCTGAGCAAACCGGTCCGACTATCGCCAGCTATTACCACCCCAACATATCACTGTCCTTCATCCCGGGCAGCGGCACGTTCTCCTTTCCCCAGGCCCACCCAGCTATTCGCCAGTACATCCGTCTCGAGGCAACAGGTGCCCGTGACGGAAGTGGTCAAAATGGGTGGTACTACCCCATTCTCTTCGTCAACACTTTCTGGCAGCTCAAATCCCACATGACGATTCTGAACGAGACTGTCGACACCTTGCCCATCCGCATCGATCTAAACAATCTGGCCGACTGGAAGTTCAAGCTCATGGCTCCAATCGAGATGAACACCAAGGAACAAGCTCGCCAGGCTGCCTGGGGAGGCGGCATGACAGCTGGCGGCGGTGACGGCAGCGAAATCGAGATGGTCAAGGAGATCTTCATTAACACCAACCCGATCCTCCTCTGCGTCACCATCATCGTCAGTATCGCGCACATGATTCTCGAGACCTTGGCTTTCGGCTCTGATATCGCCCACTACCGTAAAAAGAAGGACAACGTCGGCATTTCCGTCAGATCCATCCTCGCCAACGTCTTCATGCAAACCGTCATCTTCTTGTATCTCATCGACCAATCCCAAAACACGTCTTGGATGATCTTGGGTGGCCAAGGTGTCGGCATCTTAATCGAGTTGTGGAAAATAACCACAGTCGTCAACGTCCGCGTCCGCCCCTCTCCCAACTCTTTGATCCCCTACCGCATCTCCTTTGAAGACAAGCACAAACTCAGCACCACGGAGCAAAAGACCAAGGAATACGACGAAATCGCCTTCAAGTACATGTACATTGCCGGCGTGCCTCTTCTCCTCGCCTACGCCGTATACTCCCTCGTTTATGAAACTCATAAATCATGGTATTCCTACATCATCGCTACCCTCGTCGGCTCAGTTTACGCATATGGTTTCTTGATGATGCTGCCTAGTCTGTATATCAACTACAGGCTGAAATCCGTGGCGCACATGCCGGGCAAGGCCATGATGTACAAGTTCTTGAACACGTTTATCGACGACTTGTTTGCGTTCACAATCAAGATGCCGTTTTTGCACAGGCTGGCGACGCTGAGGGATGATGTGATTTTCTTTATTTATATTTATCAGAGGTGGGTGTACAAGGTTGATTACACTAGGGTTAATGAGTTTGGGCAGGGTGGTGATGATGACGGGGAAGAGGAGGTGAAGAGGATTGGTGACAAGGAGGAAGAGAAGGAGGTGGAGGAGTCGGTGGAGGAAACGAAGGCGGAGGCGGAGGCTGTCAAGGCGACGGGGGCTGAGAAGAAGGGTAAGGCGACCAAAAGGAAATAATCGGGTAGAGGGGGGGGGCGGGGGGGAACGGTGTATAGTGTAGAGTATATAAAGAATAAAGACTGGGTTTTGAGGAACCTGTTGCTGCTTTGTGATGTGAGAATGTGGTAAAGGATTGTGGTAATGTGCGAAAGGGGTCATGTAGTAATGTGCTAACAGGCTGACCTGAATTAGGAATCCAAAGCAGATTTCATCCCACGCCTTTCCATCTTTCTAATATTTATCAGTAACCTAATCATCGTCAGATCTGGAACCTCCATTGCTTGGAGATGTTATCCCTTTGCGTTTTGGAGACATGGAGACAAAGAGAGGGGGCCGATGTAACACCGTTTGCAACAAGGCAACGATTGGCGGAAGAACACCATCCTTTCTCATTCATGAGTATTTAGCCGCGAGCCTCCTGAGTCTCTTTCCCCTCATAGCCATCCACCCCACCCCTTGATACCCCGTAGGCCACATGGTAGCAGTGACTGTGTGTGTGTGTGTGTGTGTGTGTGTGTGTGTGACAGTTTGACCCCTCATCTCCCAAGCCGGCCGCCGATGATGTATTCTTCCAAACCGTGCGGAAATGTGGCAAGTGTGATGTGTTTTCCGGATAGGTAGCGGGTAGATGGAGAGAATATTGCGACTAGCTACGCCACGTGGAGGATCCAGGATTGAATAGCAGCTTTATATACTCCCAATTGATCACCATTTAGCTATCCTGCACGAGGCTCTCCCCTCTCCTGTTTTGTTTGTCGTTCTTTCCAGGCCCCTTTCAAGACCAATCGTGAGCGACAAACATGGCCGACGACGAAACCTCCCAAGTGCCCCAAGGGCCCCAAGGCCTAAACCTAGGCTACTCCTCCCCCCACCCTTTCTCCCTCATCTCCCCGCTCTCCTCCCGGCAGTCCGTCCAAGCCCTCCTCACCTCCCTCCTCGATCCCCTCCTGCCATTCTTCTCCCCCTTGAAATCCCGTATCAAGTGCCCGGGCGCAACAGCAGTAAGGTTCGACCAGTCCGCGTCAGAAATCGAGGGGATCTGCCGCCCGTTATGGGGGCTTGCGTGCTTGCTGGCGGGAGGGGGCGAGTATCACGCAAAGGAGTACTGGATCGAGGGGATCAGGAACGGGGTTGACCCGAACGGGGAGGAGTACTGGGGATACCCGAGGGACAACGACCAGAGGATGGTGGAGATGTGCCCGCTGGGGTTCGCGCTGGCGGTGGTGCCCGGAATCTGGGAGGGGCTGGGGGAGAAGGGGCGGAGGGATTTGGAGGGTTGGTTGGGGAACAGCATTAATGCGAAGAAGTAAGTCTACCGGCAACATCGGAGAGAGGAAAGGGGGGGAATGGAAAAACGGGGAAACTGGGATCGGTTGCTAATATAAGGGTGGTGGGGGTTAGTATGCCAAACACGAACTGGCTCTGGTTCAGAGTGTTTGCGAACCTAGGATTGAAGAAGAATGGTGGGCAGTATAGCCAGGAGAGGCTGGACCGGGATATTGAGCATCTGGATACGTTTTATAGGGGGGATGGGTGGAGTAATGATGGGCCAGAGGGGATTCATCGTTTGTTTCTTCCCTATCCTTTTCCCACCGCCCAAAGAGAAAAGAACTGACGGGAGACGAAAACAGAAATGGACTACTACTCCTCCTCCTTCGCCATCCACTTCCTCCAGCTCCTCTACGCCAAGCTAGCAGGCAAAGACGAGCCCGTCCGCGCGGCCGAGTTCAAGAAGCGTGCTCAGATGGCTGCTTTGGATTTGGCACATTACTATGATCAAGAAGGGAGATCGATTCCGTTTGGACGGTCGGTGGGGTACAGGTTTGCCATGGTCTCCTTCTGGGGGGCTATTGCCTACGCTGACATTGAACTGCCCGCACCACTGACGTGGGGGATGGTCAAGGGGATTGTCATGAGACATCTCCGGTGGTGGCAGACGCAGCACGACATGTGGAGCAGCAGCGGCACACTGACGATTGGGTACTCATACCCAAACATGTACATGGCCGAAAACTACAACAGTCCTGGCTCCCCCGTAAGATTCCCCCCCCCCCCCCTTTCCCGATCCCACCGAAACAACCCTAACAACCAGCAGTACTGGGCCTGTCTAGCCTTCATCTGCCTCGCTGTTCCCCCCTCCCACCCCTTCTGGACCTCCCCCGAGCAAGACCACTGGCCCGTTTTGCCTGCAATCAAACCCCTCCCCCAGCCCGGCCACATCATGGTCAACCTCGGAACCCACACCTTCCTCCTCTCCTCTGGCCAAGCCTGCTCCTACCCCATGAAGGGAACCCACGCCAAATACGGCAGCTTCGCCTACTCGTCCTCCTACGCCTACTCCGTCCCCCCCGGGCTCTTCACGCTAGAACAATACGCCCTCGCCTCCCAGCTCGGCCTCTCCGACGACGGCGGCGAGTACTGGAAGACCCGCCGGCTGTCCACCTCCCGTCTCTCCACCACCCCCGACGGCACTACTCCGGTTCTCATATCGGAGTGGAAACCGTTTGTGGATGTCCACGTGAAAACCTACCTCCTCCCGCCCGTCCCAGGCCCCACGGAGAACTACCACCTTCGCGTCCATTACATCCACGCACAAGGCAGGGAGGTCATGACAGCTGACGGGTCTTTTGCGATTTGCAACGAGTCTACGCTGCGGGAGTCAAGGGGGCGGTATCTGGACCTGTGGGATGAAACCAAGGGGGAGGGGACGAGCCCGAAGCTGATGGGGAATTACGACCTGGCCACCCCAGAGGCGTGGGCGGAGGGGGAAAAGGGGGCGTTTGCGGTCCACAAGGCCAAAGGGGCGGTCGGGATTAGAGCGTTGGAAGGGGGTGGGAAAAGGAAGGCGAATCTGGTGAATGCGGATCCGAATAGTAATCTGGTGGAGAGCAGGACTGCTGTTCCGACGCTGCAGGGGACGGTGAAGAAGGGGGAGCGGGTTTGGTATGTGAGTGGGATTTATGCCCGGCCGGGGGGTGACCCGAGGGAGTTTTTGAGGGGTTGGGAGAGGGTTCCGGAGGTGCCGGGGTGGTTGAGGGAGGAGATGGAAAAGAGTTCTTATTAGTGTCACTGAGAAAAGGAGGATGGGTTGATGATGTTATGATTTGGTTCAAGGTTAAAAAAAAAAAAAAAAAAAAAAGAATAAAAGACAAGAAAAAAAAAACTGCTGGGTCGTTGAATGAACCGTTTGATATAATGCGAGTATGCAAGAAATATGTGAAACCCCTTGTTGAATGCTCATGTGCCCCCTTTTCATTTTTCGCATAGGAGAGATTCCAATTAGGAAGACTTGGCAAAGTCATCAATAAACTTGGCCAGCTTCTCGGCGCCTTCAAGAGGGATGGAGTTGTAGTTGGAGGCACGAATGCCACCGACGCTCCGGTGTCCCTTGAGACCAGTCAAGCCCAAGACGGTGGCGGCCTTGAGGAATGACTTTTCGGTCGCATCTGTATCTCCGTTCTGCGGTTCACATTTAGCATCGATTACTGTATCAGTTGGAGAAGAGCCAAGAAAAACTCACCTTTGTTATCCTGAAGCAAATGTTCATCTTTGACCTGACGGCCTTGTCAGGGACAATGCGGTACACATCTGGGTAGGCCTCGAGAGCGCCATAAATGAGCGAGGCCTTCTTCTCCGCCACGGCCTGCTGCCCGTCAACCTTGTCGGGGTACGTCTTCAGGAGCTTCTTCAGGACCTGGCCGGCAATGTACACGCTGTTCCCTTGTTAAATACAGCTTCATGTATATCCAGGTGACAAGGATAAACTCACTCGAAGATGCTCAAAGTATTGTACAAGCTGTTGTTCTTGGCAACAATCTCATACTGCAAGATAATAGGGGGGATAGGCAGGCCAAGCTTCCTTAGAAGAGGGGCGCTGGGCTGGACTGTGTGAGGAGGCAGGAAGCTCTTCTTTAGAATGGCAACAGTGACGCCGGTCGAACCAAGGTTCTTTTGCGCGCCAAAGAAGATGAGAGAGTAGTTGTTGACGGGGATCCGGCGGGACAGAATGTTGGAGGACATGTCAGCCACCACGATGGGACCGTTTCCGTCGGCATCAGGGGTGAGGATGGAAGGGAAGGCAGGGAACTCCACTCCGTCAACCGTCTCGTTGTCGCAGAAATAGACATAGGCGGCGTCCTTGCTCAGCTTCCATGACGACTCATCAGGGATCTTGCCGAACTTTCCATCGTTGATAGTGCGGGCGTCGGCGACGAGGTTGACGTATTCAGGGCCCAGGAGCCTTTGCGCTTCTTGGTAAGCCTTGAGGGACCAGCCGCCAGTCACAATGTAGTCGACCTTGAGCTCTGTCTCGACCTTCTTGCGGAGGGCAGCCAGGATGGCCTCCTCATCATCGCCGAGCTCCTTCTTGAGGGCGGCATGTTGCCTGCTCACCCACGCGCCGACGAGGTTGTAGACCGAGGCAGCGAACTCACCGGTCCCGCCAGCTTGCATGAAGATAACCTCGTATTGCTCGGGGGAAAACTCGAGGTAGGTGGCCAGGTCGGCCTTGGCCTCGTTGATGATGTTGGCGGCCAGCTCAGAGCGGTGACTGTGCTCAGCGATGCCGAGACCTGTGCCATTGAAGTCGAGGAGGGCCTTGGAGGCGGCTTCCAGGACGTCGGTGGGGAGGGCAGCCGGACCGGCACCAAAGTATGTGATGTCAGCGCGGGAAGGCATTCTGTCTGTGGTGTCTTCTCGTCTTTTCTTCTGGAGTTGAACTGGAAATTTGTTATAAATAGGGGATTTTTATAATGACTCTTTCGATGAGTCCCTCGTCTTTCAGTGGATGGCGGGGCATTCTTCTTTTATGAAGGTGGACCCCGCAATCGCCCACCCACTCCCCCTGTCTGGACCCTCACAGAGGAACATGACGGTGGCGATCCGACACCGGGGCTATTCTGTGGATTGGTATTGGCAGAGAGGAATAAGAGAGAGCTTCTGTAAATGACGCGACTCGTGCCTTTCCCCAGACTTTTACGCAAGTGTTTTACAGGGGGCTAGTGTCAGTCAGTGGTTCCCGTGGGGCGTGGGGTTGGGGGTTCACAGGGGGATTTTGCCTGCCGGAAGAGAACATTTTCAGAGGTTGAGCGGGGTGGGGGTCTGCAGCGCCGAGACAGCTCAATGGCGGGGTTATTCTTGTTTCTCCAGACATATCCGAATGAACAGGATGAAAGATGGGCTGAAAGCTCGGTGTGTTTGGGGAGGGGTTTATATGAGGCAGAGTTGTTCTGCTATTCTTCATCAGTCCTAGCCGGAGTTTGATCTGACGACCGAAGCCCGCCTGCTCGCCCTGGGTAGTAGAAGGCATAACAAAGATTTATGCGGTATTGTTCGAGTTTCTGGCTGAACAGTTCCATTGGCCGAGGATCGATCTTGTCATGAATTTATTTATAAGGGACATCCTTATTCCGCATAGCATGGCTGTCGACTTCCACCTCCCACCTCGGTGACGGTTTTGGAGCTGTGCCTGAACAGCTGTGCTCTGAGAGGGGCATAGGGACATCGTCTCCCTAAAACACCTACTAGCAAGCCGTATATCACCCCTGTCGACGCCGCTTGAGCCTCATCGCTCCTCTTGGGCCCAGACATCTGCCGTGATCCACCAGCCGAAGCTTAGGCACCGTCGACTGGCAGGGGTGCTAGCTATCACCACCAACCTGCTGGCTGCTTGGTCGGGGATATAAAGTGTTCGGGTTCCTCTCCCGACCCTCATGAGATGTACTTTTGAGTCTTTGGCCTCCGACTTGTACAGAATTCGTTCTCCATCATCCTCAATACGGCATCGTCAACCGAAAATACTGAATACATGCCTAAGAAGACCACTGTGGAGCGCTAGACTTACCCGCCAACACTCCCGCCTTGTCTCGTCGCTTATTCTACGCCTGCCGCTGATCGCCCAACATGGCCGACGTTCGAAAGCCACCGGAAGCAGGGCCGGCAAGACACTCTCACGGCGCACCATCAGCTTCATTCCGTGCGTGTGCCCACCCTCCCTTCTTTCTCTTGGTTGTTTATGCTAGCTACCCCTCTATCGCCTGTCTTCTGTCCCGTATCCAGTTCCCGTTCCCGAACACGAACGTTGATGACCCCCACTCAGCCTGTATCCTGAATCACACATCTAATGGACCACATAGCAACTCACAACTCACCACGGACGTGGTTCCTCACATCCTCGCTATCACCACTATGTATACGGTTGATCCGCCTACTACTAGCACACGGTGACTATGTGGTGGCCTGTCTACCACCCACCGAAATCGAAAATGACGACAGAAGCGCCGAGTTTCGTGAGCTCATCAACGAATGCAAGAGCAATCGCAAAGACCGCGAAGGATGGAAAGACCGTATCCGGGGAATCCGCTGTGACGGTCGGGTAATGGGCCAGTGCGGTGCTGCCGTAGCCGAGGCCGTTCAAGTCTTTGGCCGAATCGACATTTTACTGTGTTGCAAGTTTGAAGGTGCCACCTTGCCCCTTTCTGACTTCCTCTTCATGACACACTCACTCACGCCCCTCTTATAGCTGTCGTCGGCACAGTAGAAGAACTCTCCACCACTCCCCGCACCCGCAACCTCGTCCGCGACCAGTTCGAGACCATCTTCTTCTCCCAAGTCAACTTCATCAAAGCCGCCCTCCCCCAGTTCCGCGCCCAGCACACAGGCCACATCATCATCCTCACCAGCATCGGAGGGCACATTGGTACCCCAGGAATGTCAATCTACACCGCTGCCACCTGGGCTCTGGAGGGGTACTGCGATTCCCTTGCCTATGAAATCGCACCGTTCAATATCAAAGTCACCGTCGTCCAGCCGAACAAAGAGATCCAGTCCCTCACCAACAAGATCGTCTTTGCTCCCCAGTTACCATATTATGACTCGGATGTCAACCCAGCCCCGTCAGTGAGGGAGATATACGGGAACATGCTGAACACCAACCCAGACACAGCGATCGATCATTTGGTAGGGGCGGAGGAGAGGCCGGATGATATTCAGTATAGGTATCCGAAGCTGCCGGCGGCGGCATATGACAAGCTGGTCATGGAGACGGTTCATGCGCTGACGGCGATTGGGGGGCATGAGAACCCGCCGGCGAGGCATATTGTGGGCTTTGACGGGGCGATTGCGGTCAAGGAGAAGCTGAAGACGGTGACGGAGGAGCTGGAGGATTTTGTGGAGGCGAGTGTGGCAGTCGATATCTTTGACAGTGAGCTCAAGACGGAGGCGAGGCAGGGAGGGAACAATAATAAGGAGGGGGAAGGGTTGGGGCAGGTGAGATATATGAGTGAGGATGTGCAGATGGGGATGATGTGATTTCTTTCTTCACCTATGAAGTGTTGTTTACTGTTGGAGTTAATACCAAGGTTTCAAAAGGTGGGTGGCATTTATGGTTGAATATTTCATATTGGGGTGTGTACCGAAAAGCGAGCTTATGGCATAGGAGCAATTCTGATGAACTGTTGGTATCACGGCCGTGTTGAAAGTTCAAACACATATGATATTGAAAACGTATGAATAAGCAACTGTGAAGACTGAAATGAGAGAACATAAAGTTACATAGTAGCTAGGCATCGCCTCAGTATCTTAGGAAGGTAAGCTATAGACATAAAGCTGCGAAGCACTGATAATCTCCAATGTTATTCATACTCCAAACTGCCTGTCATATACAATCACAAACTGTTCTTCTGAAAGCAAGCTTAAACCCCCCCTCCTTGGTAGATTCAGGGACGCCGTTGAGTCGTCCCAAGACTGAAAATAGCGGGCCAATTATAGCGGCCATAGCTCCACAGAGTGTCGCGCTCCCCGCCGTGGCACGAACCCTAGCGGCCGGCAATACATGGCCGGCATCACATTGCATGTCATTAAACAAGTCCACCCAAGCATCCCCATCGCCCAAAACCGGGAGCTTCCTTTTCCTCACTTCCACTTCGAGATCGGTCAGCTGCCTACGGCAACGGACAGACACGGAGATATACCTAACTAGCACGGCGACATCCTGCACTCGGCGCGATCCTAGAGCTCCCGGCGCACCTCTCGACATACACAACAGAGCTCCTCGACATGTCATTGCCCCTGACCTAGGACACCCCCGACCCAACCTTTGCGCAAGCCGTCGGGCATGCCCCCTTCGCCATAATGACTCTCGATCCCTTCATACCTATCGCCCCGGCGAGGATAAAAGTGCTGGTGCTGCCCATCGGCCACATCAAACGAGAGCGCTTCACCGCCTTCATCAGCCGCCTCAATGAAGAGCACATCGTCCACCTACGGGACGTCACTCCCGACGGGCGCCCTCACAGAAGTAGGCGCATCTATCGCAACCATCATGCAGCAGAACACAGTCGACTAACATGATGTCCTCTCTATCCAGACATGTTCTCCCCGCTGGCCTTCCCAGGGGGCGCAATGTTCTACGAGCTCATGACCCACCAGCCCTCCCCCTCCCACCTCGCCCTCTCCCCCTTTGACCTCTGGCGTGAACAATTCGCCGTAATTGCCATAGCCGACGGAGCTGAACTAGGTAGCTCGGTCTTCAACAAGCGACACTCGGGCGCCGGCGGCCGAACAGTAGAAGAAACCAACATCCGAACCCTCTACCAAGACCTCGAGAACCTCCGAGACCAATACCCCAAAATGCTCGCCCATCAAGTCTTGATTTTTGACTACCTTCCCGCCAAAGAGAGCCCAATTCCTATCCCCGAGGGGATCATCACCATCCCCCCACCGGACCAACTCAAGCGCACCACCATCAAAACTGTCATGTGCGACATCTCAGCCATCATCCTCGCTGAGATGACCACCCTGGCCAAATCCTTCGAGGGCTTGGCCCACATCGACTCGCCGGGTGTTCACACCTCTGCGGTTCACGAGCGAATAAACGGTTTGATGGGGCAAGATGGGATGGCTAGGAGAAACTCGCAATATACCCTGCCCGGCAGCCGATCCGTCTCCGCAACAGGTCTAGCAGATCGAACCCACGTCCGCATGTCGATGCCTCCCGTCTCTTCGTCAAAAACAACCTCCTTTGGCTCAAGTACTTCTACGCCATCAGCAAGACCTACCACCCCCTTAAGCGGCAACAAGCCCCTTCCCAACCCGCCGCTGTACACCTTCGACAACATCATCGGCCCCGCCTCTTCCTCAGACCAAACCCTGGCAAGATCAGACACAACCGACAGCTTCAGCAGCCAAAGCCAACAACCACACGACAAGGTCTCAGTCCACGGTTTCGGCTCAGGGGGAATGGACGCCAGAATGAGGTCCAAATCGCGGTGCCGCATCCAAGTAGTCATTGGGAGTTTATACCTCCAGTCCGGACTCTGGAGCAACGCGTTAAAAGAATTAACCGAAGCGGCTACCGTGGCAAAAAGTATTAACGATCATGTGTGGCATGGAAAGGCGTTGGAGTTGTGTTTAGTTTGTTTGTTGCTGCTAGGTTGGGCAGGGATAGAGTTTGCGATCCCGAGTGTGCTGTTACCGCCGAGCGAAAAGGGCAGTGGGATTGCGCAGCAGATCAATGAGGCGGAGCAGAGGGACCCGAGGCAGGAAAAGTGGCTGAGGCATCTGCAGTGTTATATGCCGGAGCTGGTGGAGAGGATATTGGGGTTGTATTCGAGGCTGACGGCGGAGTGTCTGCCGCCCGTGCCGTGGAGTGAGGCCGTGGTGAGGTTTGCGAGGATGTTGACTGCTCTGCATGTTGCGGGGGGGAAATTGGGTGAGGAGAGTTTGGGGATGATGGTGATGGGGATGGGGGAGAAGGGGGGAGAGGGGAAACAGTTGACAACTAGCCCGAGGTTCACGATTAATCCGACGAGGACGGTGATTGTGCAGATGCTGTTTAGGGCTTTTCCGGCGAGTGCCGCAAGCGAGCTGTTGATGACGGTGGATAGGGTGACGATCTTGAGCGGGATTGCGAGTGTGTTGGGGATGCTGGGTTTTCAGAGGAAGAAGGCGATGGTGGTGAGAGAGTTGGTGTCGGTTTTAGTTGGTGGGCTGGTGGAGGCCAGGACGAGGGGGGCGGCGGATGTGGGGATTCATCCGGCTGCCGGGCTGGTTGGGTTGAATGGGATGAATGGGCAGGGTGGCGGGAGTGGTGCTGGGGCGCTGGATTTGGCGGAGGGGGATATTGAGCACGGGATTGAGTCGTTTTTGGGGGTGCTGCTCAAGACGTATGGGATTGTGGGGGATGTTGGACGGGCTGGGAAGTCGAGGGAGAGCATGACGGTGACGGTGACGGACGATAATGAAAAGACTACGACGAAAGACACGAGGGATACGGACCAGGAGGTTGTGGCGAGGATACAACGGCAGTCTGCGGCGAGGTTCTTTGGCATGCAGACTGTTAAGCTGAATATCCTCAGGTCGTGTATCAATTTCAGCGAGGCGTTGCCGGACTTTGCGGGAGTGTTGAAATACTCCAGTGATCTCCTACGGACAGCAGGAAGCGGCATTGCACCTGGTCCGCGGAGGGAAGACGCTTATCCTGCTATATCAAGGGAGGAACAGGTCCGTCTGACGACAAACATTCTCAAAACATCAAACTTGTCCAAGCGGATGGGCATCGGAGAACTGGCGGCTGAGTACTGGGACGAGTTTCTACTCAGAGGCATTCGGTTGGAACCTTTGTCCATCACCAGGGCCCCAGTTGCACATGCCAAAACTGTTTTGCCGGGAGCGACGACTGCCCGGGCTTCTCAGGATGTGGATCCATTTATTTATAACCCCTTTTTGAAGCGGCCAGACACTGCTACGGTTGAGTCGACGCTTGTGGCTGGAGAGCCGGCAACCTTCCGGCTGACGCTCCAGAACCCATTTGAAATGGAGGTGGACATTGAAAGTATTCGTCTCGACGCGGAAGGGGCCGGTTTTGAATCAGGTGTCGAGCACACGGTTATTGGACCCTACCGAACACAGATCTTGAGAATATCCGGCACACCGAAAGCTGCTGGGACGGTCAAGATTACGGGTGCCGTCATCAAAGTGAGGGGCTGCCGAGAAAGGCGATTTCCCATTTTTGTTGAGCCATGGGCTCCTGATAATGAAGGAAAAACAAAGTCTTCTGGGCTTGTGGCCTTGGAAGCCAACGCCGTTACAGTGTCGCCTGCTGTCGAGCGTCTCAAGCCCTACAGCTTTGACCTCAAAGTCATCTCTCCACAGCCTACTGTGGCGGTGAAATCGTCTACCCTCCCCCAATCCTCGGTCATGATCCTGGAAGGAGAAAGGCAGCGCTTTTCAGTCACCTTGCAGAACCTATCACCTGACACCCCAGTTGATTTCTTATTATTTTCCTTCAAGGACTCAACCCAAGAGCCCCTCCAAGCAGCCCTCAACAGCAGAGATGCCACGGCGACCGAACTCTACGAATATGAGCTCATCCTGGCCAAGAAGCAGGCGCTACGTCTCCGCAACCGTGACCGCAACGACCGGTTCATCGCCCCCGGCCAAACCGCCACCTTCGATTTTGAAATCCTAGGCAAACCAGGCCTCACCAACGGTATCATTCAAGTCGACTACGCCCACTTGGGCGTTCCCCTCGATGAAATCGCCGAGCAATTCTACACCCGCCAGGTGTCCATGGAACTGACCGTCACCGTCAACGCTTCCATCGACATCAGCCGCGTGGACGTCATTCCCCTAAACAGCTCCATTCCCGGATCCCTCTGGACAAGATCCACTTCTGGAAAAGCCCAAGTCCTCACCCCGGAAACCCATTGTCTTTTGCTTCTCGACCTGAGGAACTCCTGGCCAAGCCAAATGACAGTCTCCCTCTCCTCGGGTGGCTCCCCCCCCTCTGATGATGATGAAGATGACCATCCCATAAAGATGGAAGAACACATCCTCCCGGGGAACACCACCCGCCTCGTCCTCCCCATCCGCCGCGTCTACCTCGAAGACCCCCACGCCTTTATCCCGGC
This sequence comes from Triangularia setosa, assembly GCA_033296915.1. Classification (NCBI taxonomy): domain Eukaryota; kingdom Fungi; phylum Ascomycota; class Sordariomycetes; order Sordariales; family Podosporaceae; genus Triangularia; species Triangularia setosa. The sequence continues at coordinate 53,937 of MU866172.1, read as the reverse complement.
CCTCAACCCCTCCCGCCAGAGGCAATTCGTCGTCTCCACCAAAATCTCCCCCGAAGCGGAGCGCGCCACGCGAGAGGCTTTTTGGTATCGGGAGAAAATACTCGATTCCCTGCGTGGGACGTGGAAGACATTCACCGGCAAGACGAGAGAAGGCGAGATCAATTTCCGGTCTATTCGGTTCAACTCGAAGATGGTGGAAGTGATCAAAGTCGACGAGCTAGACATTGACATCTCCCTCTCTTCTGGTGGTAGTGATGATGGGGATAATAAGGAAGGGGTGAAGGGGTGGGTGTATGTCGATGAGTTTTTGGAGCTGAGAGTGAAGATTACGAATAGGGGGAGCAAGCCGGTGCTGCCGCTGCTGAGGTTGTGCCCGGTGCTGCGTCACAGGCCGTTTAATGTTTCTCTGGATTTCACGAGGAAGATGGCGAAGTTTGCCTGGAATGGGAACCTGCAGTTTCCGCTGGGCAGGCTCGAAGGGAATGGCGGGGTGGTGGAGGTTACGACGGGGGTGACGGTGCTGTGCAGGGGGGAGTTTGAGATTGGGGGGAGTGTGGAGGAGGTGATGGCCTATACTCCGAGCGAGGCGGATAAAGATGGGGAGCAAGGGAAGGTGGTGGAGGACTTTGGGTTGTTGATGGTGGGTGGGAGGAGGAAGGAGAGGAAGGTTTGGCATGCGAGGAAGGGGTGTAGGGTTGTGGTGAGGGATCGGCCGGGCGAGTAAGGAAGAGTACAGAGGATGGAACAAGGGTGTGTAAATAATAGATGAAAATAGAAGGTGTTTGGGGGGTGGTTACGGGGCCCAGTATATATAATAATATTTGATATCGACACACCAGGATTAGGGGTTACATGAAGAATAGTGAGCGATTACGTGCAAGAGATACGCACCTATGATCAAACAATGGGTCTCGCACACAAGGTTACCACCTCGCTTTGACATTCACACCGTCCGAAATTCAAGCATTGCCACATTCCTCCCTAGGTATATGGTTTGCTCAGAAACCCGCAAACACTCGCCAGAACTGAACAATCAACACAGTAAACATTATTCTTGTATGCTTTTTTTTTTCGCTTTGCTTGCTCTTACCTGCTTGCTCTCGTCTGCTGCTATGCTCCCATCCCTCAACTTCGAACAACAACAACAACAACCAAATGTATAGCTAAACTTCTTGCTCTTTTGCTTCCTTTTTGTTTGCCTTGCGTCTCTCTCTCTCTCTCTCTCTCGCATAGTATATATGCATACCATCATCATCCCAAACAAACCAAAAATAGATAGATGATAATATGGTATGTTATGTGCAGCAATAGCTTCTTTCAACCCTTTGCAACCACCCCCCTTTCCTGGCCATCCATCCTACCCCGTTCTAAATACAGCATTCGCAAGTAGTAGTCAGAGCAGTAACTTAAATCTCTCCCAGGTTTCCCTTATGCACTCCCATTCCCATTCGCCATAGTATTCCCAGCAGTCGTCAACTCCACCCCCACCGCCGCTGCAGCAGCCGCAAACTCCTCCGCGCTCGGCGTAGGCGGTATATCAGCTGGAGCATCTCCATCTCCCACTGTGCTTGCCGCCGAGTCCCCATTGCTAACCGTACTGTGCGCCTTCTCCCTCCTCATCCTCCTCGCCCTCCTCTCGTCATCCGCCGTCTTCCGCCTCGACCTCCTCAGATTCTCCCTCTTCTCCGCATCATCCCCATCGTTCGTCCCGTCCCCACCCCCTCTAAAACCCTGCAGCAGCAACGCCGCCCGTTGAGCAACATCGTCTTCTCCTGCATCATTTTCTGCTGAGACCTCCTTGGCAGGCGCCAATACATCAGGCTTGCTCCCCCTTCTCGCCCCAGCAGCAGCAGCATTCGCTTCACCACCACCCTCAACCTCTGACCCAGCACTCTTCACCACCTCTACTCCGGCCGTCCCCTCACCCGTCCCATTAGCCTGCTCCCCCTCCCCACCACTAACCCCGCTCAACTCCGGCAACTTCTGCCCACTCGCAACCCGAACCTGATGTCTATCTTTCAACCTCGCCCTCCTCCGCCTATCCCTCTGATCCCTCGCCTGCGGCGCCGCAGCCCTCAGCTTCTCCATCAAGCTGTCCATCGCCCCCGTACTCGTCGGACTAGCCAACGGGCTGCCCCCCTCCGCCGCCTGCAGCGCCTTCATCGCCTGGTTCTTCCTCTTCAGCTGCTGCTCATTCAGCTTCCTCTGCTTCTCCAGCGCCTCATTCTTGTCGTGACTTCTCTTCCACTCGTTAATAAACAGCGCCAGCTTGCTGAAAAAGTCTCTCCTGGCGTTCTCGTCCGTGGGATCCTCCCCGTAAAAGACCATGATGTCGTTGTAGGTTTTCACCATCTCTTCCAGGTAGACTTGCATCTGCTCCGCTTTTCTTCTGGCGTCCTTCATGCACCTCCCCACCACCTGTGCGACGCGGTCTTGAGGGTGGAACTTTTTGGGATCTGACAGGTTACCAGAGTCCAGACTCCTCTGGACGCTGGAAATGGTATCGATATACTTCTTCGCATCCTGCTGCAGCTGCTCGATATTGATCTTTTGCGCCACCAACACCCCGTTGATATCACTGGTGAAATTCTCCCACTCTGGGTATTGATTTCGCACAATCCTCTCCACCAAATCTGCAAGCGTCGACTCGTTCTTGTCGTCCTTGACCATTGCCAATCGCGACAGAGACGAGAGCTTGAAACCGCGAGCTTGCTTGTTGGCGTCGTTCATGTAATTACCAATGTCGAGAATGAGACCGAGGACGTTCATCAACGCGACTGAATCACGGAGCGACTCCGACACCCCGACAACGGCCCGCATCTTTTCTGTGATTTCGTCGTATTCCGACTCGAAATTGCGCGTGAGTGACAGCGCACGCATACGGCTGCGCCAGTAGTGATGGAGCTCAAAGGCTGTCATCAGATAAATCTGATCTTGTCTTGTGAGCTCAGCAGGGTCCTGCTCGCGAGTTTCCTTATCCGCTTCAGGACCGGTCCAATCCTTGCTGTACGGTGCCAGCAGCTTGGCAGTGCTATCGGGGATATTGCACAGGTCCTCCTTTTGCAAGAAATCCATCACCACAGGGTTGTCAAGCACTTCAGGGTCGCAGTGGATAATCATCTGCACCACCTTCTCCACAGACAGCTGAGAGAACTTAGCCAGGGCAATTTCGTAAGCCTTGCGCAGATCATTCGAGATGATCTGCTTCTTGTCGTCCTTTTTGGCTTGACTTCCTCCCAGGGCCTTGATTTCCCTCGCCATAAACAGCTTCTCGACTTCGTCTAGAATACCCTTGCGACTAAGCTCCAAGTATTTCTCCTCTCTGTCTTCGGCTGAGGGTGTGTGGGCAGCCCAATGGGTGGTGAGGGGTGAGTCAACCTTCTCCCAATGGAGCGCCTTGAGCTTCTTCTTAGGCCGGACAATCGACAGGCCGAGGGATGGACCACCAGGAGCCATGTCCTGATTTCGGGAGAGGAAATGGCCCGACATTCCACCGGGCATGGGGGGCGGTGGCGGCGGCGGCATGCCCTTCATACCAGGCATAGGCGGGGGAGGTGGTGGCGGTGGTGGCATGCCCTTCATGCCAGGCATTGGAGGAGGAGGTGGCGGAGGAGGGGGTGGTGGTGGTCCACCGGCCCCGGGAATCGGAGGCGGCGCACCGGGAAGCTTGCCAGGCATCGGGGGAGGCGGAGGCGGAGGTGGTGGAGGAGGTCCACCGGCAGCAGGGGCAGCACCCGGAATTGGTGGAGGTGCCCCGGGGAGTCGTCCAGGCATTGGCGGGGGCGGAGGAGGCGGAGGAGGTGGAGGACCCCCAGCAGCCGGGCCAGGAGGAGCAGGAGCCGTTGGGGTGGTATCGGTGATCTTGATTTTGGGGGGTTCATTATCGCTGGGAGTGGCAGGAGCTTGGGCCTCCAAGCTTGGGTGCGAAGGACCAGTGGTAATGCCATCGTTATCTTCGGAATCGCTGGCATCATATCGTTGGACCTTGCCCTGAAGCTCGTTGAACATGCCAGCAGCCTTCTTGGGATCCAAGACAGGCCGCTTGTACTCAACCAGGCGAGGCTTTTCGATAATGATGGCGTCGTCTTCCTCATCAATGTCCTCCTCCAGAACATCATCTTCCGTTGCTTGCCGGTCACCACGAGGTCCAAGAGGTTTCCTGGGTATCCTGGTGGACCTCTTGACACTGCCGAGCATGCTATTGGTAAAGTCTCTGGGCGCGGGGCCATCAGGCTGATCGCTCGCACCACCAAAGCCATCCATCTCTTCACGCAGAGCACGCAGTCTGTCCGATGGGCCCACTGACTCTCCCCAGACTCTGCCTTCCAGCTTGTACACGGTCTTTTGCCGCTCAAGCTGCATCTGCAGACGGCTCATGAGCCTCTCGCGATCCAAAATGCCCTGCATGGCAGCTGGATCCTCCTCTCCAAGCTTGTTGCCCTTAGCAGCATTAGATGCAGCGACGTCCTGGGCATCGCGGAGCATGAGATACAGCTCGCGTGTTTCCAGTTCGTAACGCTGGGCCTCCTTTGCCCTTAGCGTCTGCAGGTTATCCATCTCAGATTTGAGCCCTTCAGCCTGTCGTCTTTGGGCATCGATGAACCTGGCCTGCTCGTCAATCTGTTTTTGGAGCTTGGCTACTAGGCCATCTGCGCCCATCGCTATCCTTTCTCTGAGCTCATCGCGCTCTGCCAGGGCAGCCTCGGCAATGCGCCGTTGCTCGGTAGCTTCATCAAAGGCCTGTCGAGCTTCTGAGTCGGTATGCAACTTGTCGAGAAGGTTTTGTACAGTAAAGTTAAGACTTTGCTTCAGGTCCATATCCGGCAACCGCCGGTCCATAGCCACATAACTCAACATGGCATCCACCAGCTGGAACATGCGTAACCGTTCCTCGCCATCATTTTCCCTAATCAGAAGCAGATGCTGCAAAGCTGAAATGAAGTAGTCCTGCGTCTTGCTTCCTTTTAGCCGTTGCTGAATAGCATCGACAATCTGAACCGGGTCATTCAGATCCCTAACTTCTCCTTCGACACTATCCTTGATGCTACTGTTTTCCCTCTCGAACATATCCTCATAGTCAATGGCCTCGTTGGTGCGGAAACGCTCGATCTGCTTGTCGATGAGGTCGTACTGAAACGCCTCCATCTTGTTCAGCATCCGCTTGATGCCACATGCGGTAAACTGCGCGCGGATATGCACACGCATCTGGAGGTCCTTCTCAGGGGCATCGATGAACATGTTGATCAAGATGAGCGTGGCCACGGCGTATTCCATCAGCAAGTTCTCCATGCCAATACCACCGCTGCGCACTTCTTCACTTGCGCCCACCAAGCTGCCCATCTTTCCTCGCCCATCGATCGTGACCTCAACAAGACGCATCCAAGCGTCAAACCTTCCATTTTCCCCTTGCTGATTCTTGACCACATCCATAGCCTCGATCACCTTCAACTGCCCCTTGCCCTCGTTCCAGTGGCAAAGGAAGGTCAACACTTCGCTGACCAGCTTCCGGGTCGTTAGTCGAGGCGAGATAAGAGACACGACCAAGGCCACAAGGACCTGCTGATGAGCCAGCGCATCTTCGGCGCCGAACTTGTTGTTCATCAACGCCTTGAGGCACTTGACGATATCGTACTCCTTGTCGAGGTTCTTATCGCCCTTTCCAGCATCCTGACTTGGGCCATTGACCGTCCTCCGGTTGATCTTGAGTAGGACATTCGTCAGAGCAACTTGGCCCTGGCATTCAATAAAGCGCTTCACCCAGCCGATTTGCTGCGTTCGCAAGTTGACCTCCAAACTTCCCAAGCCCTTCGAGTCGAGCGCATTTTCCATAACCTTGCGCACGTACCATTCAGGGCTCCCTTCTTCGTCTGGCAACTGGGTTAGATCAACGTTGCTATACTGACCTGTTCTAGCGGTCTGTCTTCGTTTCTGGTCACCCTGCCATTCCGCAAGCCGGTCTTGGTAGATGAGGGTCCATTTTTTGTCGGCGGGGTAGGCCACCATCTGTCGTTTGGCCTGGTCCGGAAGGTTGTGCCATCCTCTCTTTTGCATCAGCGCCAGGAACATTTGTTCGATAATCTGCTCGTCGGTGGGCCTCGGGAACTGGAAACCGTCGCTGTTCTGGAATCCGGATGGGAACTTGGTATTACGAGCGTCCCTGGGAGAAGGGGAATGTGGAGACAAAAAGGAAGACTGCGAAGATGCGCTTGGTAGAGCTATTCTTGATGAGCGATTGTATCCTTGGGCCTGGGCTTGTTCATAGTAGGATCCTGCATTACCTGACATGATGCTTGCGTTGTCTCCAGAGCTCCTGGTTCCGGTTGTCATGTAGGAGTTGTACCGGGAATTGTGGGAACTGCCCGCGCCACCCTCCCGCGGCGGTCCCCATTGTTGATATTGGGCCTGGCGGCCTGTGGTAGCCATTGTGATATTAGATATATTTGGTGAGGCGTGTGCGGGTACACGCGGTGTGCTGAGATTGGGACTAGAAGCATGTTGAGGGGTATCAAAAGTTGGGTACTGATGAAAATCGCTGGTGGCCTTGTTCAAGTGGTGTGGTTGAAGTCGGATGGGCATTTGGTCGCTTTGTGGTAGATATTCCATGGGCACTGGTGAGCGCCGACCGCTCGGGACGGCATCGTAGGGGATTGTGGTCATGACTCCGGCCATGTTGTTGATGCCAGACCCAGACGAGTCTGGGCGATCGAGGGAGATGACCGAAGACTCTCGTTGGTGGCGCGAGCTACGCGAGTGTATAGAACTAGCACCGTCGTTGTCGGCCGCCAAGTATTGGGCGTCATTCGCGGTGCTTCGCTTGTCGACCTTGTTTTTGGATCGGTGGAAGAAGGACGAGGCCTTCCCGCTGGAAGCCCTCGACTTGTCGTGGGATGACATGGTGTCGTCGTCGGATGGGATGCCGTGAAACAGCCGTTTCGATTGCGGCTACAAGCTAGAACAGAAGCAAGGTCTGGTAAGGAAAACTGTGGCGGAACGGCAGAAGAAAGCTCTTGGAGCAATTCGATCAATGCTGGGCCAGCAGTGGCTCAGCTCGGGGGGGGGGATGGAAAGCGTCGTCAATGGACTCGGTGTCTCAAACCAAGAGCGCATCGCATCATGTTCTTGTGGGAAGCGGCCGGGGTTGTATCCGCGATTCGCAGGGCCGGGGGGTTGTTTTTCTGTGGCATAAACCGGCACTGTTTAGCATGGGGTCCATTCGGGAATAATAGCGACGTGCTATTAAGCTTTTCCTAGCAGGTACAAGCAGACTGAGGTAGGTAGCAAAACAGTGCATGTACATACGGACTACCAGACTCGGGGTTTTGCGATGGGGAGTTGGGATGCGAACATTTGTGAGAATGGTGATTTCAACAGGGAAATAATCGTCTCAATCGCGTTGGCCGAGGTGTAAGGTGGCACGGTAAGGTAAGGTAAAGGTAAGGTAGGAAACGGAAGCAAAGGAAGGTCGACTGTGTGTTGTTTCAGCTGCGGAAAGAATGATGGAAGGCCTGCGAAACACCTCCGGGATGCTTGAGGTCTACCGTAGTAGATCAGACTGGGATAGCAAAATGAATGCGAAGCTGGGGACCACCCTGGAAGGGGACTCTTGCAGCAGAATCTCAAGAATCGATAAGGAATGGAGGAGTGTGCTCTGGTCGACAAAGGGGTTCACTGGTCTGAAACTGGCCTAGCCCAAATCAGCCCCTGGATATTTTCGGACAGGGGCCGTTTGATGGCCTGTGCGTGAGATGACCCTGTCCTTCAACCCCGCGATTTTCGATTTTCAACAACAGGACGACACCACACATGCCACCTGACCTCCTTCTATGCGAGGGATAATATCACGCACAGATATAGAGGGGGGTACCATTCTGATGTTTCAAGATGATGTCTGGTTTTTGATTCTCTGTTCTGACCACCTCGCCTTGTTTTGTTCTTCCAGCAGACTGACTGTTGGATGAACCCCGCCAGCGTCTATTTTTGTTGGTAATTTCCTGGTCCCCGTTTGTCACGAGGGTGCTCATTTCCAACGGTAGCCTTGGAGGTGCTATCCCGCTTTCTAGTGGATAGCTAGAACTCCGAAGACGACCAAAGATGGCCACGGTAATAAACCACGTCGTGTCCGTAGAGCAGCCTGAAAATGTTGCTGAGCTTCAGATAGGCCTGGAGCAATACCACCTCCCCCCCGCCCCCCCTAGTACCATTACCTCTAGTATAGCTGAGATTACTTGTTGGGGGCGGCACCTACAGAGATGAAATAGATATGTTGATCCTCTCCGTCGCGTCTTGAGAGCTGGTGATAACCGGGAACGCATGCAACGACCGGAAGCGAACCCCTCGTTGCCCCGAGTCCTCGCCGTAGCCCGACTTCGACTCTCCGGAGCATGCTTTGCTAAAGCATGCGCCGCTGACGGGTAGGGTCCACTGTGGGTTGGGTGGATTGGAGGTGGGTTGCGGGTGATTGCCCCTGGGCCCACATGTATTGTGGTGCCAAGCTAGAGCTCGTTGACGTGCAGCAAGGCTTCGCGTTTCTGTCATGCTTCTGACATGTGGATTTGATTGACAGAGCCTCACTGCCATTTTCGGCACACGGTTGCCCTGAACGAATATCACAACGACATCTATTCGACTCGAGTGGCTATCTCTATAATTTTTGAATTCCGGATTTTGCGACGCGCTCACCCTCCGAAGAATCCCAGCTTTTCTAGAACACCTCCACCATGGGAGCCACATTCTCAGCCGTTAAGGTATCCATCCATCCGTCAACGCCGAGGGTTTGGAGTGAGTGTTGACTGACATATTCTGCTTCCAGACGCTGATTGTCCCCGCCATAATATCTCTAATACTCTTCCTCCTGTCGACGTTTGTCCTGTACCCCCTGTGGCAGCGCTATCGAAACCGTTACAGCCAGTACCTTCCATTAGACACACTATCAGAACAGACATCGTCGCTCAGGGCAAGGATAACAGGCGGCCTTGGGAGGCTGATATTTACGACGAGATGGAGCACACACTTCACTGATCGTCTTGTTATTGGCGGGCGAGAGTCTTTTGATTCCGAAGACGGCGAAGAGCTGGAAGATGTGGACGAGTCCACCGGAAGAGGCGGTAATGATAGTGTCAGCATTGACAGCGGTCGAAGATTAAGCAGAGAGTAGGTGACGATGGTTCTTTAATGTTTTCGGATGGCATGCTAATACTTCTTAGCTTGGAGGAAGGTTTCATCGACGATAGCGACGAGTCTTCTTCAGACAACGACTCAAGGAGGTGACAGAGCACATAGATGTCCACCTTTACATGCATACTGCGCGGCGTTCAACATCACTTTCAACAGGTTAAAATGTGTGGTTTTGACAGCTTTGCTTAGGTCAGATAGACCTGGTTTTAGAGGAATTTCACCAGTGAAACAAACAATGTTAATTTTAGAAGCTGATAGATGGAGCCCATAGTGCATCAACCGCCCGGCTGCCCAACTTGTCAATCCCATAGTCAAGACTGGGCCGCTACCGGACCAGGCCTGGGTGTTCACCAGCACAGGGTTCTGCAGACGAGCCAAATTGCCGGGTTCTGGCCGCCGTATTCCTCTCTGTAGCCATGGCCAGGGCCTAATTAAAGGGGAAATAAAGACATTATGACAGAACAGCTAATTCAGGTCCGGGGGTATGGCCCATATCTAAATCAGATTATATTCTGACAAACTTCCCAGAGATGATGCCGAGAGATCAAGTGGTACTTGATTGTTATCCATGAATCCTTGTCACATGTACTTGTGCATGCCAGGGGAGTATTACTTTAACGGGGGGGTAGCATGTGGGCACAGGATACCACAAACATCTCCAAGCTTTAAGTTATACCATAATCCGGGAGATCGTCATGAAAAATTGGATGCCTGTAATACACCAAGACACATCAAGCCAGTGAAAGGAGCCAGAGGAACCAAACTAAGCCCTGGAAAGACGGTCTCCTCGACGGATTCCGCTTATCAATATCCATCAGATAAGATGATACGCTAGTATTGCTTAGAAGCAAATACTGCGGGGTCCTGCAGATCTCGCCCAAGGTTGACCGCACGCAGTGACCCGTCCAGGCATCTCCGATTTATCACTTCGATTTGCGCATCCAGCGAGACAGAGGAACCTCCTTCCCGGACGCATTGTTTCAGCGAGCTTGCCACCGTGAATTTCTTCGCCTTGTGCCCAAGTTCTCTTCCAGAAAAAGAACCAGCGGCCGTTAGATATATCTTTCTTCCCAACGAACTTCCTCCCTATCACTTGTCTCAACCCCGCGCATGTTCTCGTGGTCAAGAAAACCGCAGCCTGAAATAGAAAAGGAGGACGACGAGATGGCAACGCCAGAGGAGCAGGCCGTGGCCTTCAAAAACCAGGGAAACAAAGCCTTTGCCGCCCATAACTGGCCAACGGCTATCGATTTCTACTCCAAGGCTATCGAGCTCAACGACAAGGAGCCCACATTCTGGTCAAACAGAGCTCAGGTTTGTAGCCCTCTCGGGCCCCGACGTCACCACTTTTACATAGTTGCGGGACTAACCCAATCATCTTGTCTCGCAGGCATATATGAAGACAGAAGCCTATGGCTATGCGATCAGAGACGCGACGAAAGCCATCGAGCTGAACCCAGGGATGGTCAAGGCCTACTACCGCCGAGCCACCGCCTACGTAGCCATCCTCAAGCCCAAAGACGCCGTCAAGGACTTCCAGACCTGTGTCAAGATCGACCCTGGCAATAAGGATGCCAAGCTCAAGCTTGTCGAGTGCCAGAAGGCCGTCAGGCAACTGGCCTTTTTCGAGGCTATCGAGGTTGGGGATGAGCCATCAGTTGCTGACGGACTCGATGTTGACTCGATGCACGTGGAAGATTCCTATGATGGTGCGAGGTTAGGAAGTGAAATGACGCAAGAGTTTATTGACGACATGACGGAGAGGTTCAAGAATGGGAAGACGATACACAAGAAGTACGTGTACCAGATTGTCATTGCGGTCAAGAAGCTTGTTTATGATGAGCCTACGATGGTGGAGGTGGATATTCCCAAGGACGTTGAGCTCACAGTTTGCGGTGATACACACGGTACGTCGTTTGGATACATTTTTTTCCAGGTTACAGCAACTGACAAGCTGCAGGTCAATACTTTGACCTTATGGAACTCTTCCGCATAAACGGCACCCCTAGCGACAAGCACTGGTACCTCTTCAACGGCGACTTCGTCGACAGAGGCTCCTGGTCCACCGAAATCGCCCTGCTCCTTTACGCCAACAAGTGGCTCCGCCCCAAGAACTTCTTCATCAACCGGGGCAATCACGAAACAGACGACATGAACCGGGTGTACGGCTTCGAGGGCGAGTGCAAGGCCAAGTACAACGAGAGGATCTTCAAGCTCTTCTCTGAAAGTTTCTCAGCCTTGCCTCTGGCCACACTTATCGGTAGCAAATTCTTTGTTCTGCACGGTGGTCTGTTCTCAGATGACAACGTAACGCTGGATGATATCAGGAAACTCGACAGGCATAAGCAGAGACAGCCTGGTCAGTCGGGCTTGATGATGGAGATGCTGTGGACGGATCCTCAGACGGAGCCGGGCCGTGGACCAAGCAAGCGTGGTGTGGGTATGCAGTTTGGACCGGATGTTACGAAGAGATTCTGTGAGAAGAACGGGCTGGAGGCGGTTATTAGATCGCATGAGGTTAGGATGGCTGGGTATGAGGAGGAGCATGATGGGAAGTGTATTACCGGTATGTCTTTTCCTTTTTATCATTGCTCTATGGTGATGCTAACCATAATCTAGTCTTCTCTGCTCCCAAGTACTGCGACATGACAGAGAATAAGGGTGCCTTCATCAACATTGGCCCCGACCTTAAGCTCAGATTCACACAGTTTGAGGCCGTGCCCCATCCAAATATCCGGCCAATGGTAAGTTGTTGCTCTTCCCCCGTCCTTTGATGTCCTAATGCCAACCTCATCTCTCTAGGCCTACGCCAACTCAAGCATGATGTCCTCGCTCATGTAAGGTAGAAGTGGTAGTCGAAAAAATAAATGCCCATAAAAGAAAACAAGACTGGCTCCGCTCACGCAAAAGAAATTGGGAACATCATTAGCATGGCGTTTGAGGCGGTTGGTTGGGTTCAGCGGGTGCTACGCAATGGTGATTGGTGAAGGGACTCATCCCCCAGCGAATTTTGCCCTCCTATGCTCGAAATACTGGGACAAATCATCTCGCTATGAAGTATATAATAACCATAACTTTGGTCGAGCCAACAAGAGAAGTTATTAAAACAGCTCTTTGGGAACAAGAAAAACCTCTTTCTGTCCCATCTTCCATTATGAATGTATTGACAGTATATGTCCTCGCGCCAAATGTTCCCTCCGCTATGACTGGGTATCAACTATCAACCTCCATACGCCGATGTATAACTCCTCCCTATTTCATGCCTTGTTTTTTCTTTCTCTCCCGGCCACACTTTTTAGCTGACTGCAAAAAATGTCCTCAAAATGCTCGAATTCAAGCAGCCCCCCATATGTTCTGTTCCTCCCCCCTCCCTAAGAGCGCCCCGAGATAATCCCCCGCCGCCTCCACCCTTAGCACTAGTTTGTTGTTGTCTTTGCCCGATGATGATATCCCAGGGAAGGCGGTGACAGCAGCGCTGAAAGCGGCCAGGTCGGGCCGAGGTAGCCGCACCCAAGCTGAGAATGAAGTTGAAGCGTGTTGTTGCTGTTGTTGTTGTTGTTGTTGTTGGGTATCATCTGATGAGTCGGAGATGTAAAGGATGTCGATTGGGATAGCGGCGCCGGTCTGGCCGAGAAACTGGGAGAGGGCGGAGGTGAGGTAGGATTTTAGCTGGAGGTTGTCGAGTTCGGTTTGAGAAGAGGAGGATGGGGTTAAAAGGGTGAGGTGGGCGTAGGAGTATTGGGATTTGGAGAGAGTTAGGGTGGTAAGGGGGAAGGACTTTTTGGTTTTGGGTAAGGAGGAGAAGGGGTCGATGTCCATTGGGGTGGTGGTCATGGTGTAAGTCGTGAGGTGAGATCAATGGTTTGATGGTGAAGGTAAAAGTTGATGCAGGTTAGCGTTTGTTCAGTTTTATGGGGCCGTATTTTTGTGAATCAGAAGTACTGAATTCTAACATTCATTCTCGATTAGCCCTGTCTTGAGCTTTGTATACCGTCGTGAAAATGAGAAGTCAAACTGTCGAATCGATAAATCTTTGAAAGCTTCTGATGTGATATGATTATATCGGGGTCTAAGAAAGCTATCCGGTACCCAGCCCCACACTTTCATTCATCCCCTGCATCATTGCCAGGGCGCCCCTGTCGACAGCTGCCGGTCGTGCATCATCAACCATGATTACATACATTCCAAGGAAGGGGGCTTTGGGTATCACTTACACATGACACTCATCGTGACTGCGTGTTTTGGGATGGTGATTGTATCCTGCTGTTGCTGTTGAGAAGGAGCAAATGGGCCCAAGGTAGTAGCTCACCCCTCAGCACTTTACAGTCACCTTGAACGTCGCCCCCATTCTTTTTGCATCGCGTCCCCAATGAACAACCAAGATGCTCCCGCAAAGTAAACAGTAACATCCATAACAGCAGTTCCTGACCTTTCATCGTACACTCGTTTATCAGCAGTTATTTGACTATGGACCCTCTCACTGCCCCAACGGGCGTCGACGCTCTCATCAACGTCACAACTGCCGCTACCAAGAAAGGCTTCACAATCTACAGCACACTCTCCAGCACCTTGTTCTGGCCCTGGCAGATCACGAAAGCCATCACAGCTTGGGCTGTCCGCACAATCTGGAGTGTATTCTCTCTTTTCGCCATATCCCCCGCCAAAGAAATTTTCAACTTTGTAACAGCCCCATTCAGCTTCGTAATCAACATCTTGGTCGAACTCGAACCGCTTCTCGTCTTCGTAAGGGCCATCTCTCACCCCTCTTCTGCTCACTCCATGCCATATTAACCCCTCGTCATAGCTCCTTTATGCAGTGGCTGCCGGCCTCATAGCCGGCGCTATCATAGCAGTAATCACCGAACTAGTCATGGCCCTTACTACCGCCATCCTCCCCGTACGGGACACCGCTCCCCCCTCCAACGCCCCCAAAGCCATAGAACAAGGCAAACAACAAGGTGATCTCGCCATCACCTCGCGCTCAACCAGCAGCATCAGCTCTCTCTCCTTGGAATCTGACGATGACCCTTGGGCCACCGCCACAAGTGTCTCCCCCAAAACCCAGTTCCTAGTCCCAGCCTCCACCTGCGGCATCAAGCAACGCCCGCAGAAACCCCCCCTTCAGGGTCTCCTAACCGAAACCATCCACGAGGAATCCTCCTCTAACCTCCCCTCCCCCTCCACCTCTGAATCATCAGCTTAGTCGGAGAAACTCCTCGGCCTGGTTATGCTCCTCCTCACCTTGTACTGGGTCATCTCCCGCCTCATTCGTACTTTTTCCATTGTCGGTACCATCCTTGGTTTTTTTCTCTGGATCTTTTTCCTCATCCTCCGTGTTGCTTTTTACTTTTTTGCCATAGTCTACAATAAATATGCACCCCTGGAGATATGGTGGATTATTCGATTCATTTTGCCACATCGCAAGGTTATGCTACAGACGGAGCAGGAGGTGAGCTTTGTCACGAGGGTTGATTGGAGATGGGTGAGGAGGACGGTGCAGTTGACGGTGGATGCAGACAAGAGGAGGTGGGATGGGTGGTGGGAGGAGGCGGAGTTTAGGTTCAAGATGTGGATGCCGTTTGAGATGGGGGAGAGGTTCAGGGATAGCAAGCATAGGAGGAGGTATGAAGCAAGGATGGGGGTCATGGTGAAGACATTGGATACTATTGAGGAGGTTAGTGGGGAGGGGAGTGTGAAGGGTGGGGATAAGGGAGAGGATGATGGTGGGAGTGATGGTGATGGAAAAGGTGGCGATGGAAAAGGTGGCGATGGAAAAGGTGGCGATGGAAAAGGTGGTGATAACGAAGGTGGTGGTGATGGAGAGGGCGGTGGCGGTGAAGGACAAGGCGGCGGTGATAGTGCTGTGGAAGGTACTAATACTGGCGTGGAGAGTAGTGGGGGTAATGATGAAGATGGGCCAAAGACACGAAAGCGGAAGAAGAATAAGGGGGGAAATGCCCAGAAAAAGGTGAAACAGACCAATCTCTGTTACCTGAAAGGTGAGAATGCCGAAGCGGTGGAAACTGAGTCCACTACGAAGAAGAAACTGGGGACCAGCGCGCGAAGCAGGATCAAAGAGGAGAAGGTAGAGATGATCCTGAGGAAAGAAGAAACCGATTCGAAACTGGGAGCGGTTTTGAAGAGAATTGCGGAACTCGAGAAGGAGAAGGCGTACGAGGGCGATGATGAGCGGAAGAGAAAGCGCCGCCGCTCCTCGAGTCGGGACGACCCGTTTGCGTTTGAAAGGGAGAGGAGGAAGGTGATGAGGGAAATCAAGAAGGAGAAGGCGTATGAGGCTGGTGATGAAAAGAAAACGGAGCGCCACCGCTCTCGAAGAAATGAGCTGGACTACCGTGGGAAAGATGGTGGGAAAGGGGTGTGGGTTTGTTCATGGCTGTGACAATGATGGGAAGAGGGGGCTGGGGTTGCTTATGGTTGCGACAGCGAGTGTTTGAATTCGTCCAAGAGCGTAATTCATAATTTCTTTTGACTTCAGTCACGTTTGAATTCGTCCCAGAGCGTAATTCATACTTTCTTTTGACTTCAGTCACCGAACGGAGTTTACCTTTTCGTTATATGCAAAACTGCAAACGGGTCCTTAACGCGTCGCGGGTAAAAGTAATTAGGAGACTGTTAATTATAATATAGACCTTAAAAAGATAATCGGAAGGTATTGAAATAGAGTAAATATGCCTCTAAATTATCCCAAAATGCCTATCAACTATCCTCAACGACTTATTGACCATTATTTAAAACCTGTCTACTATCTTTTAATACCCATCGACTATCTTTTAGAGCCTGTGGTTTATACTAGTCTCCATTTTCCTGTCCACGACGTGCCGGAGCAGACATGGTTGGATAAAGAGACCTTTCTGAACTAGAAGGCGACTTTTAATTCGCAGTCGTTTATGAAACAAGTATATGCACTCATTGTGCCAACCGCTAAATTTACACATCAAAAGCAATGCTCCCGCTGTCGAACAATAACAATACAGGCATCGAAAACCACCTCCGAGGCCACAAACCATCTTAACAACCGAATTCCCGTCCCTCCTTGTACCCCAAATGCCGATATTTAGGGCGCCCTAACTCCTGGGGTTTTGACCGTTTCCTCCTTTCTTCCTCCTTGGTGGCTGGTCACCCCCCTTCTTTCAAATTCGTCTTCTCGGGTTCCTTCGTGGGTCCTCTGCGGGTTCTTTGTAAACCTTAGATTTCGGTCTCTTCCTTTTCTTGCCTTCTTCCTCAGGTTGTTCAGAAAGACTGTGGCCTTGCTCTCTTCGTTTTCTTGTCTTCTCCCTCAGCTCTCTCGCCTGAGGCCCTTCGCGAACCAAATATGGCCTTGGATGATAGCCCGGGCCACTCATCATCAGCAGCCCCGCCCACCAGTCGACACATTCCCAAGGTTAGCCGAGCCCTCCGATGATTCGATCGATACCATCACCTCCTCATTAGCAGCCTCAGCCGACTTGGACTTTTCGCGATTCGACTCGGTTGAATCGGTCGCCTTGTCAGATGCGCCACTTTCTAGACCTAGTAGTCTTCGGTCCATCGACGACGTCAATGATGATTGATCTGACAATTTAGAAGCCGACGATGCTTTTGGCCTCTGCTCACGGTCCGCCTCCACTTCGTTGGACTCGTCAGACTTAGAAGTCGACTCGGAACTTGACTCCTCTTTTCGCTCTCCTGAGGCAGACCCTGATGCTTGTAGTGATTGGGATCGATGAATTGCTTGTGATGGGCTATGCTGAATAGTTGGGAGCACTGCCGAGCTCCTACTCTCTTTAGAGGAATGATCTGGAGGTTGATCATTTCCACAACGGTCCCGCTCATGCTCTTGAGATTAATATCGATCGTGCGCACGACTATCAGACCTATGCCGGCGAGTTTGACGCCTACGTCCGTGACTGTCAGACCTATGCCGGCGATGGCCACGTCCATGCTATTGATGCAGATGCTCGAGTTGACCATAGCCCAGCTCTCGATTGCAATTGTCCCGCTAATCCCTATGTCGATCCAGATGTTGACTTCGATGAGGCGGCCGACGCGGATCATTTGTGGAAACACCACAACCCCATTCTTGGTACCAATATTCATATCCCCGCTGATGCCCCATGACATCCCGATCTTATCGGGGATGAGATGGACCATCTCGAGGTGGATGATCCCTGTCCCTCTCCCTCTCCCTGTCCCTGTCTCTGTCTCTGGCCCTGTCTCGGTCTCTGGGCGGCAAAGGTGACCGGCTTCTGCTACGAGTACGATTGCTCCTTGCCCGGTCATCATAGTCCCTCCTTCTGTCTGGTCGTCTGTCGTCCCTCCGCCGATCGTCTCTCCTCGGAGCGTCTCTATCATAGCTGGGAATATACGTATCGACGTCCTGACGATTACCTCCGCCACCACCACGAGGAGGCCGATCACGGCCGTTCCCATGGTCCGCAGGTGGAGGTGGGCGCGGTGGAAGCCTGGTGTCTCTGTGCCAAGCGGGCACTCGCTCGTCTGGTGCTGGGACTGGACCACCAAAACCACGGTTGTTGTTATTCCGAGGATAGCCTCTTCCGCCGGGACCACCGCTATTCCTATAGCCATCGCCGTCGTTGTTAGGACCGCGGCCTACGGTACCACCCTTGGGCGCTGGAGGTAACGCGGCTCTCCTGTCATGGAACTTCCTACGATCCAACTCGTGACTTTCTTCAAACGACGGCAGCTCTTCTGGCTTTGCTGGGTATGGTGGATTCCGGAAGTAGGGGTGCTGTAGGGCGTCATGGGCGTTAATTCTCGTCTTCCAGTCCAGCTTGAGAAGCTCTCGAAGCAATGAGATGGCGCCCGAGCCGTATTCTCTAAACCTTTGTCCCAAGTTGCCTTGTCGTGGCCTAGGTGAGAGGACTTCGGCCCCTGGTAGGGTTTTCCACCCAGGCATCGTCTCGTTTGTCGGGGTACCGCAGAGATCGAATATTAATTCCAGTTGGTGCCCATCACTTTCACCAGTGAGGATGGGCCTACCAACCAGCATCTCGCCAAAAACACACCTATGACAACTGTTAGCATTTTCCTCTTGGAACAAACAACTGTCGATAAGCTGCATACCCAACTCCCCACAAGTCAATAGCTGTGGTGTATCGTTTGAGGTGCATCAGCAATTCGGGTGGTCGGTACCAGCGCGTGACCACCAGGCTAGTGTAGTCACGCTTGCCTTCTCCACCGCCACGGCCAGGTTGTGGTGTCTCGCCCTCGTAGTGTCTCGCCAGACCGAAATCGGCAATCTGGAGAATACCCTTGTTGTTGATCAACAGGTTGGCAGCCTTCATATCTCTGTGCAAGATGCGATTGGCGTGCAGATACTCGAGGCCCTGAAGCAGTTGTTGCATGTAGCACTTGATCTGTGGCTCAGTGAATGTCACAGAGGGGTTGTCCAGTAAGCCTGAGAGGTCATGGTCCATGTACGGCGTGACCATATACATGATAGGTCGCTTCCGTTTGTCCGCTGATAGCAGACACCTGTTAGCCATGCCCTGCAACCCGCTGCTTATCACAAGACTCACCACTCTTAGGCGGGTGTTCCACAGCCATATCCTCCAGTCGAAGAATGTTGGGATGTGACAGTAGCTTAAGCAACTTGATTTCTCTCAATGCCGTTATGGGAAACTGTTATCGAGGTGTTAGACTAATCGGTTGGCACAAGGAAAGGGGCAAAGCAATGGAAGACGAACGCCGTCCTTCTCGTTGTGCATGATGATCTTCTTGAGAGCGACCAAAGCCCCTGTCTTTCTCGATCTCGCGCGGTGAACCTCTCTGTAGAAGATAGATGTCAGTATTAAATATCGTGAAGATGGGAAACAAGCAATGAACTCACCCAAAGGTACCCTCGCCCAGTTTCCCTAGAACCTCGTAGTCGGCAATCTTGGAGCATCCAACAAAGCTGCTTCTGGGCCTTTGGTGCGCAATGGCAAAGCTGCGAGGAGATTGTGGCCTCCCGGCAGTGTCCTGCGACTCGGTGGCGCTCATAGCGCCGACGTGGTTGTCTCGCTCGGGCTGTTCGTGTTGTTGAATGAAGAATAGCTAACTGGCTGCTTCTGGATAAGACCTTCGTTTGTTTCTCCGTAGACTTCTGACGATCGATAGTCTCTGTTGGGATTGCTTCGCAGTGCCGTTGGTCAACCAAAGGAGTATTCAGCGTGTAAGCCAGGTTCTCTCAAATATCTGCTTTCTAAAAAGTATAAAGAAGAAGAAGAAGAAGAAGAAGAAGAAGAAGAAGAAGAAGAGAGAAAGTTTCAAAAGCAAAGGGCAGACGAAAGGGCAAGGTCCAAGATTAAAGCCGAGCGGCACGCTGCCGACGCCTGCCAAGAACAAGCAAAGACGTACCTTGCTGGGCTGGCCCGTGGAGAACAGAACCATTTTCTGGGGCAATTCCTGCCTTGTCAGTCAGGCATCAACACCGATGACGGGCAGGTACGTACCCCCAACCCTGGTTACTGATCAATTGGCAGCAACGACAACAGAGCTCGAGAAGCTCCATCGCGACACACCTACCAAACCCACCCATTTCTTTCCCCAGTCTGCCACAGCCAGCGTTAGTTTACCCCTTCCTACCCAATTGCTTTGTCTTGATCAATCCCTAACCCATCTCCACAGTAGAGAAAGAAACAACCAAAATGTTCGCCCGCTTCTCCCGAGCCCTCCCCCGCTCCCAACTCGCCGGCCCCCCCATCCGGCCCCTCTACCGCTATGCCGCCACCGGTCTGGGAGCTTCCATGTGGTTCTGGATCTTTTACAGGGCGAAGGAGGACGGTACGATACCTACCAACCCAGCAGCATAACTCAAGCAATATCACTGACAAAGAACACAGGGCCCGTCCTGCTCGGCTGGAAGCACCCCTGGGATCACTAAACGATTCGATTTGAGATTATGAAGAGGTAGTAGCAGGGGGGGAAAGAAATGTACATATTATGGTCACCGAACATGGAGGAGACATATCATGGCCGCAATTGGACGGACGGAGGACAGCAACGTAGAGTTTGAGAGGACATGAAGAGAAAGAGAAGAGGGAGATACCAATCAATACCAGTTAAAAAAGGTATCTGGATCCATCCTCGGTTGAGCGGTCGTGTTGAAGTGCTGTTCGAGACTATGCGTCACAATCGAAGTATTTTGAGGGCACGGGGATACAAAACCAACCGAAGAATGTCCAACGAGGAACCCCCAGCGCCCCCTGACCGACCAAAATCAGGCTCATGCTACTCGAACTTGTCTCTTTTTTAGTACTGAAGTATATGTGCAACCATTGCATACACGCAGGCTCATCACTTTACAGATATGGATGCCACGGTTAATCCCAATTTTTTCTTGAGCTGATGCATTTCTCATATCCTATTTGCCACTGCATTCTCCGCCAACCCGCATTGCCCTCACCAACCCCCTACGCTGCTCATGAGACCACGACCCAAAACCATCCCGATTCCTTTTTCGCCGCGTATAACCGTATCCTCATATACTCATTCATACCCATCTCCCTATCATACACCCCTCCCCAGAGCTCATCTCCCTATCATACACCCCTCCCCAGAGCCCACCCCCCTCAAAACCTCATCTTCTCCAAAATAACCTTATACTCCTTCCTCTTCTTCGCCGTCTTCGTCAAACCAGCCTTCACCCTCCCAACCCACCCTGCCAACCTCTGAAAAACATAATGCTCCCCCGTCCAAGCCAGCACAAAATACGCAACAGCCCCCAGCCCAAAAATCACCAACTTGAAATCCCAACTCGTAGGCGTCAGCCGCATAAACGGCAGCCACTCTGGCGGTGTGACAACCATAAACGCGCTCAGAGCAAGTGCGGCAACCATCGTAGCCAAGAAAGGCCCTAAATCAGAGGGGTTAATCACCGTATTGATATGTGTTCAAGACAAAAGGGTAAATACTCACAATTCTTCCAAACAACCTCTCTAAACGGCCTCCCTGCATTCAGCACCCACCCCGCGAGCACATACTGGAAACAGCTCACCAAAAACAGCGCCGTAACCTCGCTGTTCTCCACATCCGGCTTCTCTCCCGGCTTCGGCGTCGTCGGCGGTATAAACCATCCCTGCCTCCTCACCGCCACAAAAGCAATCGTTTGCACCCCAATACAAATCACCATGTGACACAGCAACGGCGTCAACACCTTCCTCGACACCAAGTCTGCAATCGGCTTCTTTCTGCACAGCAGCGGGAACGGGTTCGCCCATCCCATAAACACCGCTATCGGCAGGATCAGCGCCAGGTCGATGTACAAGAACTGGAAATCGCCTAGGTTAGAGGCGGACGCGTAGAGGAAGCTGACGGTGGTGAATTGGATGGCCGAGTATAAGCTCATGTACTTGAAGCAGGCGAAAGAGGTGACAAGCGCGGCACGGCCTTCGCGGATTACTTTCGGGACACAGGTGATGTCAAAGACGCGGGAGGTAAACGGGGCAGCGACGGAAGCTTCGGCTTCCGAGAGGGAGATACCCACGTCGGCTGCTTTGAGGGCACCGCAGTCGTTGGCACCGTCGCCGCAGAAGCCGCAGGAGTAGTCGATGCTTTGGAGCTTGTCGACTAGCTCGTGTTTCTCGTCTGGTGACATGCGGGCGAATACCTTGCCGGTGACGAGCATGCGCTGCATGACTTCTGCTGGAGCATAGTCGACTACCCAGCGGAAGACGTCGCCTGAGACGGCGATGGTGTAGTTTCGGAGGTTGGAGATGTCGTAGGGGAGAGAGGCGTCACCTTCTGGGGGTGCTGGTAGAGGGAGGAGAGTCCTGGGATTGAGACGGTAGATAGGGTTGTCAATGCTCTCCCATTGCAGCTCAGCGTTGGGGTCTTTGGTGTGACCTGTTGCAAATCGAGCGTAGAAACAGTGTGCTGTCTCGCTGATCATGCCGGATTCTCTTGCCACACTGATGGCAGTCAAAATATTGTCGCCAGTAACCATGACGGTGCCAATGTTAGAGTCGCCAAGTTCCTTGAGTACTGCGGCCGTGGTGGGCTTGAGCTTGTTCTCAAAGATGATGAAGCCGACAAACTCGAGGTCAGACTCGACATCATGTCTATGCATCTTCTGAGCTTTGACCCAGGTAAGCTTCTTGATGTGCCTAGAGGCACAAGCAATCACTCTGTACCCCTTGCGGGTATACTGCCCCAGAATTTCATCATAATCATCGGGAAAACTTTCTGGTCTGCAAATATCCCGCATACATTCCGGTGATCCCTTGACATAGATGTCTCCGCTTGGCTTGCCGAAGTCCTTGACAATGACACTGGCTCGGCGAAGATGAGAAACAAACTCGAACGACTTGAGCACACCGAGTTCAATAGAGGAGGTTTCCGCAGTGACATCTGCCGTTGACTTCGATCCCGGAGGAGGCCTGGCAATGGAAGGCTTCAGAGTTCCTTGCTCTTCATCATCCCCTCTTCCACCACCCAGGTCACCCTCTTCGAAAGACCACTTCGTAAACTCAAACATCTTGAGCTCAAGGGGTTCTCCCAACATCTCACCATCCACCTTGCGTAGTGTATGACAGGTTGCCATGGTGTATAATGCTGTCGACCTTGTGTCAGGCTTGCCGCGTACGGCAGGGAGCTGATCCTCACCAATCGCAAGGTCATCGGGGCTCTCGATCAGATCCATAAACTTGTTGGTGTCCCTGGAAACGAGATGTACACCAAGGATATCGAGTCCCTCTTCGGTCAAGGTTCCGGTCTTGTCAAAGCACATAATGTCAAGCTTCCCGCCAACCTGAACCCTCTGCGGACTCGTACAGAAAATATTCTGTCTCTTGAGCCGCCGTACTGCAAAGGTGGTGCCGATAGTCAGGGTAGCCGGCAACGCCGGTGGAACCACAATCGTGATCAAATCCAGGGCGCGAATGATGATTTCATGCCACGCCAATCCAAGGTGAATGAAGTTGACGATGCTGGCTAGAAAGCCGATGGCTGCCACAATGGCCATCACTCCGATATACCGAAATGAATCTCTGTAAAACTTGAAGCCTGAAGGTTTTGGGAAGAGCATTGACCGGACCAAGGCTCCCTTGGTTGTGTTGAAGCCAGTCTTTACAACCATGGCAAGGGCAACAGCTTGCTCATCTTCATTCTGAGGTCGTCGAGCACGAATGATCTTGGTTCCGCAAAAGAGTGTGTGTTTGGCCACCTCAGCTACCGGTGTCGGGGCGTTTAAGTCAAGTTTCTGAAGGGTCTCGTTTGTTGCCGGGGTTTTGGTCACAGGAATCGATTCGCCTGTGAGCATGCTTTCGTTGACAATGCAGTCACCGCTTAAAAGAATGCTATCAGCGGGAAACTGTGTCAACCTTGGGTCGCTGACCTCATAGACGTCACCCGGTACTAATTCGCTGGAAAGAATAGTGTTCCCTGGTATTGGATTAGCATTTTACAACATGTAGATTTTCTTGAGCACAGTGGCAAAGGGTCTGCTGCGCTATGTCACCCATACAGGTGCTCGCTCAACAGTTGAACGTCTCCAAAGCTCTATCCGAGGCCCAACACATACACAGACGCACATACAGTTCATGATAGGCCTAGGCATGTTGCGAAGGTTTTCAACAAATGACTGCATGTGTTTTTGCAAGGTCTTGGAGATGTTAAGGGGGCCTCTGTAGATGCTATGCGAACCATTGTATGCGTATCATGGTGCAACAAGCCCTCCAACATTGCCTCAAAAGTATGTGACTCTCAAAAAGAATGCTCAGAAACTTACAGAAGCCGTGACGACAGATTCTAACATCACACTCGAACCGAGAAATGTCCCGAAGTCTCCTCTCAGTTTGCCGCGTTTCTATCAACGTTTGAATGATAGAAATGGCCGATATCAAGAAGATCGCACAAGCGTAGTAATAATACTCGTCCAGAGACCAAAGGACGAGACTGGCGACTTGAAACACGTAGAAGGGGTGAAAAACCTGGATTATTGTCAACAATTTGCCTTTATCGAAAGACCCATTGGTAAGATAAAGAGCTTACCTCCTTCACAAGAAGCTGACCAATAGTCTTCTTCTCGATATTGATGTCGTTTTTGCCGAAGACAGTACAACGGCTGACCTGCTCATCGCTGTCAATGCCATTGCGGATGTCTTGGACATCTGTCCAGAGAGGGTCCTTCCAGCCATTGCAGATGAGGAACTTGTCGCGCACCGGGTGAAAGAAGAACCGTATGTGGCGATAGTCTATGTATCTCAGGTCTGGAAGAATAGGATCCGGATCATCATCTAGGAGGTATGAAGTGAACTTTGAAGGGGCCCCGAAAACTGTCGAAAGCGTTTTCCCGTAATCCTTCGAAACCACATCCACAGTGGTCATCTCGTTCCATGAATTTTCAACCACCGCCCACTCGCACTCCCTTAGAAGCGCGGACCTGCCAACCAGTTTGACTCGCCACTTTGGCCACCAGTAGAAAATGAGCCACCCTATCCCAATCGTGGACATACATATCAGAAGGTAGAGTGCGTAGCCAATCTTGCTGGTTCGGAACCCCGCAATCGCAATGTAGAGATCCTCATTCTGAATATGCGCCTTTTGGCTGTGTCGATTTGATCCATAACCACTCCCCGCTGATGTGCCACTGTCCCTACGTAGCAACATACTGTATACGGAGTCCCCTCGGGATTGCGTGGAAGCGCGACGATGGAGGACGTAGTCGTTTTCTTCGGCGTTTCGTTCGAGGTCTGCCGAGTCTTCCTCGTCGTCGAGTTCATCCTCGAACGGGAGCTCGTCGAGATCCCCGATGCGCCGCTCTTCTATCGCGAGGGGGTCATTTAACTCATCCTCTTCTTGCCAGAATGAGAAGCTTGCTGTGGAATCGGCTCGGGAGCGACGATGATGAAAGGCAGAGACACTCGTCGGTAACGATTCCGCCATCGGTCCTGAGTAGAGCTGTGTATGTGGTTAGTACCACTGCCACAAGACTTACACTGTGCCACAGTTCCACTAACCTCATCGTGCGCCATTTCGACATCCTCGAAAACGCTGACGCTGCTGTGGTTTCCTTGGAGACTATAAAAGCCATTTCGGTTGCTGGCCGCTCGCGGCAGCTCGCGGTCCTCGTCGTTCTCCATTTTATTTATAAGTTGGAACGTAGCTTAGCTGATAGCCCCTCAGCACGGTTCTGGAGAGAGAAAAATCGGTCGCATGCGCATTGTTAATAGCACCTGCCAATGGATTGGCTGCGGTGTAGCTGATCGCGTGGTGGATGGATGAACCAAAACCTAGAATTCAGGTACGGAAGGACAGGGCATTGTGGAGTGGTTCCGATAAGCACCATGACGTCGGACTCGATTGAGCCTACACCGATAGCTGCATGGTGCGTCTTGGCGGGCCAGGAACACTTTTCGTGATATTGAGAAGGTCTAGTCTATATTTAAGGTATATAGTAGAGGATATGGCTATAATTCAACGTAGCTCACTCGACACCAAGCAGTAAATGAATGAATATCTAGAAATTAGCTTGTTGAAAACATCGGGTAGCATAGCATATGCGTAACTATATATCAAGATCTTAAGTGGGGTCAATGGGTGCATGTCTGCACCATGCATAAGGTAGGCTTCAAGTGTGCCACTAGATGCGTCCCTGCATTTCAATCAGGCATCGACCTCGACATTGAACGTGTACCGGTTTGTCGATCAGTTTCTTGGGATAGACTTTGTGGGCGTGTTTTGTAATGTGGTGCTCATGTAACTTGATACCCGCTTACAAGAATATTTCCTCTTTTGGTCGTGTAAGTGGGGATCCACAGAGAAGCTACTAAGGTTCTTGGTAGGAGGCTTACACAATTACTAGCCAACAGTGTTGGAGACAATGGGGATGGGAATATGTAGCTGGATGAATAAGATAGACAATAGGCCAGCAGAAGAAGTAGAGCTACCTTGCATCCTGCAAACAGGTGGCGAGAGCAACGGGAACCTCGGCAGACGCTGGACTTCCGTGATGCTCCGTATGAGCCGACATCTGTCATCCCTCAACACCATTTGTTGGAGCAAGTGTTGAGTATTGTCTGGTTACCGGCCTCTTGGCATTATCATCTGCAAGTATGCAGTCATCCCTGACGATGTGGTCAATAGATGGGACGTTGGAGGATGCCACACGGGTAAGTAAGTTGAGATGGCCGGAGATCCCGTTGACATGGCATGTATGTAAATTGCTGTATCAGCATCATCCAATCGATCTTCGATGTCTGTACCAGAGCGCTAATAGGGTTCACCTGTCAAAAGTTCATCCGCAGTAGAGTCAAGCAAAACCTATGATGGCGTGCGGTCCCTGTGTTGTTGTGTAGTCATCAACTTCGGATGAGGAGCCAAAGGGTCCCATCAAATGGCAAAAGCAAGTTTGACAGGTGGAGACAGAAAGTCGGTGGACGGAAGTGGGAGGTGGGAGGTGGTAGGTGGGAGGCGAAAGAAAATTTAGATTTATCCCTGGAAACTTTTGACGGACCAACTGGTTGCCGAATGGATGGCGATGCCGTGGACCTTTCTGTCAAAAGGGCAGTGAGGATACATAGAAGGGCCGCAGAGAGCGGTGAAGGTGAAGAATCGAAAGCAAATTTGCTAGCAAAAAAATGCCGGAAGAGGCTGCCACGGCTGCCACGTCAACTAGGAGGGCCCTTGATGCTGGGTGTGGCCTGGTGTGGGGATGCTCGATGCGACTCATGGGTGAGGCATGTTAAGCTTCGGTTCACGGATTGGAGAAGGAAAGTTGGGAACATTGCCGTCGCGATCCAGACCACGCCCAGTAAAAAGAGGGAAAAAAGACGCGTAGAGCCACTGTGGTGAATGGAAGATACCGCCGCGCCCAGTAACCGCACAGGCCGGTGGGAGGCAGAGGCGTAGGTTGCCCCGCAAATTTTTTAGTGACCCATTGATAGCTTTTCCTTCCCCTCCCTCAACATTTCCTCCGGCACTGAGCATCTATCGACGCTTCACCCAACCGCTGTTTCCGTGCAGTCCTTTCTCCTCGTTCTGCCCTCAGAATTCGCCTGTTTGGTGCTGCTGTTTTCACAATCCGCATCCCCGTCCATCACATCAACCAGTCACCATGGCCGAGCCCATCAAGAACAAGCGGCCCGACCCCGCCGTTGCCCCGTAAGTTTTCTCGGCATTCCGCCTCTGCCAGTCGCTCGACAGCCCCGGGCGACTGGAGGCGATAAGCTGCCCTGTACTGACTGCGACTCGTCAACGACAGCACTCCTCAAAATACCCCTTTGAACGCTGCCCCCATCTCGTCGCACGCCCAGCAGCCCGGAATTGCTAGCATCAAGGAAGGTTCGTATCTATCTACCCCGCCGTTGTTGCGGCCCAACAAGAATCCGCTTGTGATCATAGACTGACCGTTTTGCGTGACGCAGAGGACCTGGGTGCTGCTGCCGCCTCCATCTTCGCCAAGGACCCCCGCCTTGTGTCTCTGATCCAGGGCCGTCTCGGCTCCCTCGTTGGCAAGTCCTCCGGTTACATCGAGTCGCTCCCCGCCGAGGTCAAGCGTCGTGTCTCCGGTCTCAAGGGCATCCAGAAGGAGCACTCCAAGCTCGAGGCCGAGTTCCAGGAGGAGGTTCTCCAGCTCGAGAAGAAGTTCTTCGCCAAGTTCACCCCTCTGTATGAGCAGCGTGCCGCTATCGTCAACGGCAAGACCGAGCCCACCGAGGACCTCGTCAAGGCCGGTGAGGAGGATGAGGAGCCCGAGGAGGGCGCCTCTGTCGAGGAGAAGGCTGCCACATCCGGCGATAAGGTCAACGGTATTCCCGAATTCTGGCTCTCTGCCATGAAGAACCAGATCTCTCTTGCCGAGATGATCACCGACCGCGATGAGGGTGCGCTCAAGTCCCTGATCGATATCCGCATGGAGTACCTCGACAAGCCCGGTTTCCGCCTGATCTTCGAGTTCGCCGAGAACGAGTACTTCACCAACAAAATCATCACCAAGACCTACTTTTACCAAAACGAAAGCGGGTATGGTGGTGACTTCATCTACGACCATGCCGAGGGTGACAAGATCGACTGGAAGGCCGGTCAGGATCTCACTGTTCGCATTGAGCAGAAGAAGCAGCGCAACAAGAGTAAGTAACACATGAATGTTGGTGAAAGTCGGCCTTTTCTAACACAAAACAGCCACCAAGCAGACCCGTATCGTCAAGAAGACCGTCCCAACCGAGTCTTTCTTCAACTTCTTCTCGCCCCCCAAGCCCCCTACCGATGATGACGATGAGACGGCCGAGGATATCGAGGAGCGCCTTGAGCTTGACTACCAGCTTGGTGAAGACATCAAGGAAAAGCTTATTCCCCGTGCCATCGACTGGTTCACCGGCGAGGCTCTCGCTTTCGAGGAGTTGGATGAGGAGGATTATGCCGATTTCGACGACGAGGATGATGAGGATGAGGATGATGACAGCGAGGACCATGATGATGAGGATGAGTCCGAGGAGGACGAGGTAAGAATCAATATTGTTGTCCTAAACGAATGCTCGAGACTAACGATTTTACAGGAGGACGGCAGCAAGCCCAAGCAGGAGCCCTCGGAGTGCAAGCAAAGCTAAATGGTGTAATATTCTCGCCAGAATGGCCTAGCATACTTCAATAATCGGGCAACAGCCCTCCGCCCTCTGCCCGGGTCCTCTCACTAATGTCCCAACTACTCTCTGTTCATCAGCAGGCTCCATTAGGGAGCAATACGGCGGAATAGATGGACAAGCGGGAGTGCCGAAATTGAGCTTTGATTTGTACTTGGTTTTTGAGGACATTTCCGGGCAATCTTTCTTTGCATGCCTTTGCGTTTGATGGTTTCTGCTCGTCTCAGTTTGCTTATGGATTTTCAATTTCATTTGTGCGGGTGGGAAGCGACTTTCTTTCCCAAGAAGTGAGGGCATACTAGAAGGCAGACAAAAAGGGGGTGCTCACAACTGGGGCGGGACGCGTATCAAGCACTGTAAGGGAATACCTGAGTCCAGCATTAGGTAGTGAATTCACATTGTGTACCAAAGGCATGATGAAGAGTGTTTGTTTTTGATGACCTCCGCAGTCGCTGCCGAGCGGGCCCAGCGAGTTGGATCGAGGTCGACTCATTGCGACCCCGGCACACGGTGGGAGCTGAGCCGTATGCGGCGATCATGCGGGGTGAAAGTTTATTGGTAAGGGTGGTCTTGACCCAGAAAATTAGGTGATACACTGAGGCGATTGTTCCATTTTTGGTGTTTCGACAGATCCAGGAATGTCCCGGTATCCGGACCGGAATAAACCATTGGTGGTAGAACCTGGGTGTAAGTGCTGCTACACTCTGGTATGGACCTGGGGAAGACAAAAAATCTCCAACGAGTTGTTGAATAACATGGTTTCTATCTCATCAAAGAACCATGCCAAGGGAACGCCTGTGAATCAAGAGAATAGATAATAAAAAAAAAAAAAAAAAAAGAGTCATCGGGATACCATAGAAACTCTAGTATAGCCTGTACTCTCCAGGGGAGGCAATGAGAGGACGCCTTGATCGGAGGCAAAGGCGGGTGTCGAATGAAGAACTCGCATTCCGTCATGACAAAAAGTTTTCTTTTAGCCAACATGAACCCACTACAAGTGAGTCAACCCCGCCATCCCAAGAAACCCCACCATGCACATCCCACCGTGGATCTACCTGGACGAGTATTCAAAGAGTGACAACTCCCACGCTTTGCGCCCTCTCGATCTCGACTCAACTTACCAACTTCGAACCCCCGAGACAAGAAGCTTAAACCTTGCTCCCAAAGCTTGCTTGCCGCCGCGCCTCTGAGCCCTCTTTTGTTTTCCACCGCCGAACTCAACACAAGCCTCGCCCACCATGACAACCCCAAAACCCATCTCACAATCTTCGCTGGCAAGACCTGCCGTCTCCAACAGCCTCAGCGTCTCCCCCACAGCCACTTTTCACTCACCACCCGCTTCCAGCAGCTTCATGGCCAGCCTCGCCCTGCGCGCTGCCGCCAAGCAGCTCAAGCCCTTCAACACAGAAGACATCAAGATTCTCCTGCTCGAGAATGTGAACCAAACCGGAAGAGACATCCTGTCGGGTCAGGGTTACCAAGTAGAGTTCCACAAGGCTTCGTTGCCAGAGGACCAGCTCATTGAGAAGATCAGGTGAGCTGTCTATCTGAGTCTTTTTTCTTCTATTTTTTTTGGGTCAATTTCCCTGCTAATTATTGGGTCAGAGACGTTCATGTCATTGGTATTCGCTCAAAGACAAAGCTGACAGCCAGGGTGCTCCAGGAGGCTAAGAATCTCCTCGTCATCGGCTGCTTCTGCATCGGCACCAACCAGGTAGACTTGGATTATGCCGCCAAGCAGGGTATTGCTGTCTTCAACTCTCCCTTTGCCAACTCGCGCAGTGTGGCCGAGCTTGTGATTGCTGAAATAATCGCTCTTGCCCGCCAGCTGGGTGACCGCTCCAACGAGCTTCACCGCGGCACCTGGAACAAGGTCAGCGCTAAGTGCTGGGAGGTGCGTGGCAAGACCCTTGGTATTGTTGGCTATGGCCATATCGGCTCGCAACTGTCAGTGTTGGCTGAGGCTATGGGTATGAATGTCATCTACTATGACGTGGTCAGCTTGATGGCCATTGGCACAGCTAGACAAGTCCCCACGCTGGAGGCTCTCCTCGGCGAGGCGGACTTTGTCACCCTCCACGTTCCCGAGACCCCCGAGACGAAGAATATGCTTGGAACCAAGCAGTTCGAGCAGATGAAGAATGGTTCTTATCTTATCAACGCCAGCCGTGGCACCGTGGTTGATATCCCCGCGCTCATCAAGGCCATGCGCGCTGGCAAGGTTGCCGGTGCGGCTCTTGATGTGTACCCCAACGAGCCTGCCGGCAACGGCGATTACTTCACCACCGACCTCAACCCCTGGGCCGAGGAGCTCCGCGGACTCAACAACATCATCCTTACTCCCCATATTGGTGGCAGCACCGAGGAGGCCCAGAGGGCGATTGGTATCGAGGTTGCGGATGCGCTCGTCAGGTATATCAACCAGGGCGTTACTCTCGGCAGCGTCAACTTGCCCGAGGTCAACATGCGCCAGCTCACCCTCGACGAGTCCAACCACGCCCGTATCATCTACATCCATCGCAACGTGCCTGGTGTGTTGCGGAGGGTGAACGAGATCTTGGGCGACCACAACGTCGACAAGCAGATTTCGGACTCCAAGGGCGATATTGCTTACCTTATGGCTGATGTTAGTGACGTCAGGCCAAAGGATATCAAGGAGATTCGGGACAGCTTGGACGGGCTCAGCTCACGCATCCTTACCCGTGTTCTGTATTAGCTATTCAGATAGGGGGGTGTTTTTGAGGAATGGGTTTATCTGGGTTTTTGATTTGGAGGGTGGGAATCTGGTGTTAATATGTGATGTGATTTGATTTTTGGACATTTTTCCCCTTCTTTTTCATGGCGGAGGGCTAGGAGTCGGGAGGGAAAGTCAAAACACGGTGAACAAAAAGCATTTCAACATGGAGCGGAAAAATCATCCTGAGATATTGGGGATCATATATGCGTGGTTTACATCAAAATGATGGGTTCAACAAAATAGGGGGTGGGTAGTGAGATAATAAACTCAAGATTTAACATGACATGTCTCGAAATATTGTGAACGTGTGCCTTCATAATCATTGGCATGAATTAGGCGTGTGTACTTCGTAAAACTCCCGAAGTGCAGGGTAAAGAACTTCCAGCGAAAACGGAAATGAGAAGGCGGTGAGGATTGTGGATGGTGGTGAGGCCCCCTGAAAATGACGGGATCGAAGCACACCGTGCCCGGTTCCGGGGGCGCACCCCCCGCAGGTCAAGATCCCTACCGCAGAATTTCCAGAACGTTTCGCATGGCATGAGGAAAGTCCACTTTATTCATGGGAAAGGTTGGAAGCGGTTCTTTGTTGTTTCAATTGCAAGACAGTTGAAAGAGGGTTCCGTAGAGGAAAGAAGTGTGATATATGCAAGCACACGTTGTCAACTTTCAGACGAGCTGGACGTGTGTGATATGCAGGCCGGGGCTCGGGTAGCTTCCGAGCCCGCCGTAGATCAGATCCACGAAGACGATGGAAACAGAAACGGGTTGCTCGAGCGGGCGGTTGGATATTTGCCGCAGCCGCTGGTGATGCTGTGTAACAAAAGACTCTTGTTTCCAGCCTCTTCGAAGATGGTTGAAAACCCAAGAGAGGGTTGAGACTTGGCCAAGCAAGCTGCAGCCCAGTTTTCTGTCAAGCAGCCTGATGGAAACACAAGCAAGAGAAGGAAAGGGGAGCCCCGCTTTTGTTAATGATGCTTGAATGGGTCCCCCTGCATATGGGAATGTGCAGCATCATTTTGCTCCGCTAGGATTCAATGCTGAACCCCTTTTCTCGATAGATACCGGTAAAGGGGGCACCAGGGCGGTAACTGGGAGAGGAGTGATGGGAATGGCAATTTTTGCGTGGTGGGAGAGGGGTCACACAAAAAGATAAAAAGGGATTTGCTTGTGAAAAGCAGTTTGGAACGCCTGAGGATGGCAAATGCAAGACAGGCATCTCCAAGCTCGGCTGAGGGAAAGGAGTCTGGGGATTTGTTGGGGTTAGGTTTGGGGTCGGGAAGGTGGTCGAGGGGCGAGGTTGGAAGGGCTACCGGCTGTGGTTTTGGGGAGGATGTGGTCGGATGCTATGCTATTTGATAGGATAAAGAGGACATTTATTCTATCTTCAGCTTGATCTTCAGCTCTGCTTTGTGTTTGTTATTGAAGTTGAACAAGAATTAAAGGGGGTCGTTGGGACAAGACATGGAGAGAGACTGCCCCAGAATCTGAGAGTCCGTGCCCGCCCTGCCAACCCCCCCAATCGTACCAACGCGATACCACTGTCTTTCTCCTCTTTACCTATCAACGAGCATTCTACAGTGCACCACCCCATGCACCTGTTTTTTTCTAGCCCCCTAAACTCTAACGACGGGTTTTCTACATTTCCTTCGCGTTGGGCCCTGCTGCTTAATAACAATCTTTCGTTCTCTTCTTGAGCATCTCGACGACGATTTGCAGAGACAAACACACTTGCACCGGTGTTGTCCAGCGGCATCAACTCCACCACCAAGGCCGTCGTCTAGTAGCTGTCAGTGTGTGTGCCCGCCAGGCGAGAGAAGGAAAGCGGAGATTCTCGACCGCCAAAACCTAGTGACCGCTAATTTACAATTAACGGCCCCGTTAATTCTCCCTTCCCACTCATGAATGCCTTCAACTCCAAAGGCAGACGCTCCGCCTCCTACTTGATTCGCACCCGCTAGTTGCCAGCGCTTTTGCAGCCAGCTCCAGCCCAGCGCCTTCCGCAGTTGCGTGTTCCCCCGTAACCCACGACGACGACGAATCCAAACGACAGCCAACCACCTCCCAGCACCCGGTACCCGCCTCCCCCCAAGCTGCGAACTGGGCCATCATTTCTTCACAGGCAACAGCTCCAGTAATAGCTGTCTCCTTTCCCATCCGACGAGACCACACCTCTTGTTCAGCAACACAAGCTAGGGAGAGCTTCAACGCCAAAAAAAACAACCACACCCAATGTCTGAGAGCTATGATGTTGGTACGCGAGCGTGGCAGCCCGACGTAACCGAGGGCTGGATTGCGTCCGAGGTTGTCAAGAAGACAGTAGACGGGGACAAAGTCAAGCTCATCTTTCGATTAGAAAATGACGAGGTAAGGCAGCTACAACCCTTGGCTGGAGCTACTTTGTGACAGATGCTGACTTCCATGATGTGTGTAGACCAAGGAGCTGGAGGTCTCTCTGGAGGCCCTCCAATCCGGCAACGACCCGTCGCTACCTCCCTTGATGAATCCCACCATGCTCGAAGCCAGCGATGACTTAACAAATCTTTCCCATCTCAACGAGCCTGCCGGTAAATACCCCCCCGAGATCCTGGACTGATATGGCGGTGGAGGATGGAGGGATAGCAAGAGGCAACAGGATGCTGACCATGCTTGCCGGAACACAGTTCTGCAGGCCATTCGCCTTCGATACCTCCAAAAAGAGATCTACACATACTCCGGTATCGTGCTGATAGCAACCAACCCCTTTGCTCGCGTCGATTCCCTCTATGTCCCTGGCATGGTACAAGTCTATGCCGGGAAGCAGAGAGCGACACAAGCCCCTCACTTGTTCGCCATTGCTGAGGAAGCTTTTATGTATGGATTTTCGGTAGTCGCAAGCTTTGGGATATGAGCGTTTCGCTGACACTGGGAATAGGGACATGCTGCGCGACAACAAGAACCAGACCATCGTCGTGTCTGGTGAGTCCGGTGCTGGCAAGACTGTCAGCGCCAAGTACATCATGCGATACTTTGCGACAAGACACCCATCGGACAGCCCGGGATCGAGGGCAAAGAAGGGCCCAGAGGCGATGAGCAAGACCGAAGAGGCTATCCTGGCCACTAACCCAATCATGGAAGCTTTCGGTAACGCCAAAACGACGAGAAACGACAACTCCTCGCGGTTCGGAAAATACATTGAAATCATGTTCGATAAGGAAACAAATATTATCGGAGCTAAGATCAGGACATATTTGCTGGAACGGTCAAGATTGGTCTTTCAGCCGCTCAAGGAGAGGAATTATCACATTTTCTACCAGCTCGTGGCTGGTGTAACGGATAAGGAGCGCCAGGAGCTGGGTCTACTGCCTATTGAGCAGTTTGACTACCTCAACCAGGGCAACACCCCGACTATCGACGGCGTGGATGACAAGGCGGAATTCAATGCGACGAAGCAGTCCCTCAAGACGATTGGTGTGAGCGAGGGTGAGCAAGCTGAGATCTTCAAGCTGCTTGCTGGTCTGCTCCATCTCGGTAACGTTAAGATCGGTGCGTCTCGAACAGAAAGCGTCCTGGCCGCGACTGAGCCGTCGTTGGTTAAGGCTTGCGAGATCCTCGGTATTGATGCACCTGAGTTTGCCAAGTGGATTGTCAAGAAGCAGCTTGTCACTCGTGGCGAGAAGATCACTTCCAACCTCTCGCAAGCCCAGGCTATCGTTGTCAGGGATTCCGTGGCCAAGTTCATCTACTCTAGCTTGTTCGACTGGCTGGTGGAGATTATCAACAGGAGCTTGGCCACCGAGGAGGTTCTCAGCAGGGTCAAGTCGTTCATTGGTGTTCTCGATATATATGGTTTCGAACATTTCGCCAAGAATTCGTTCGAACAGTTCTGTATCAACTATGCCAACGAGAAGCTGCAACAGGAGTTCAACCAGCATGTGTTCAAGCTCGAACAGGAGGAATACCTTCGTGAGAAGATCGACTGGACATTCATCGATTTCGCGGACAATCAACCATGTATCGATCTGATTGAAGGCAAGCTTGGTATTCTGTCTCTTCTTGATGAAGAATCCAGACTGCCCATGGGTTCTGACGAGCAGTTTGTTACCAAGCTGCACCACAACTACGCTGCCGACAAGCACAAGTTCTACAAGAAGCCGAGGTTCGGCAAGTCTTCTTTCACCGTCTGCCACTATGCCATCGACGTCACGTATGAGTCGGACGGTTTCATAGAAAAGAACCGTGACACGGTTCCGGACGAGCACATGGCGGTACTGCGCGCGTCGACCAATGCGTTCCTCGGTCAGGTGCTGGATGCCGCGTCGGCGGTGCGGGAGAAGGACCTCGCCCAGGCAAGCTCTAATGCGGTGAAGCCAGCGGCCGGTAGGAGAATTGGCGTCGCCGTCAACCGCAAGCCAACCTTGGGAGGTATCTTCAAGTCGTCACTGATTGAGCTCATGGCCACCATCAACAGCACTGATGTGCACTACATCAGATGTATCAAGCCCAACGAGGCCAAGGAGGCGTGGAAGTTTGAGGGCCCCATGGTTCTCAGTCAGCTCCGTGCCTGCGGTGTTCTTGAAACAGTCCGTATCAGCTGTGCGGGTTACCCCACGAGATGGACGTATGAGGAGTTTGCGCTGCGGTACTACATGTTGGTGCCGTCGTCACAATGGACCTCGGAGATTAGGCAGATGGCCGATGCCATCTTGACCAAGGCCCTCGGTGCCAACAAGGTTGCCCCGGGCATGGACAAGTACCAGATGGGTCTGACCAAGATCTTCTTTAGGGCGGGTATGCTCGCCTTCCTTGAGAACCTGAGGACAACTCGTCTGAACGACTGTGCTATCCTCATTCAAAAGAATCTCAAGGCCAAGTATTACCGCAAGAAGTACCTTGCCGCTAGGAATGCCATTGTTGGCTTCCAGGCTCTTTTCCGGGGTTACAGGGCCCGTAAGGAGGCTCAGGAGCTGCGCACAATCAAGGCGGCTGTTACTATCCAAAAGAACTGGCGCGGTTTCAAGCAGAGGAGAGAGTTCCTCGTCATCCGGAACGACGTCGTTCGCGCCCAGGCCGCTATCAAGGGTTACCTGCGCCGCAAGGAGATCATGGAGACCCGCGTTGGCAACGCTGCCCTTATTATCCAGCGCAACTGGCGCTCAAGGCAACAGCTTCGTGCCTGGAGAGATTACCGCCGCAAGATTGTCATTGTTCAGAGCTTGTGGCGTGGCAAGAGTGCTCGTAAGGAGTACAAGGTCATCCGTGCTGAAGCCCGGGACTTGAAGCAGATCTCATACAAGCTGGAGAACAAGGTCGTCGAGTTGACGCAGTCTCTGGGTACCATGAAGGCTCAGAACAAGGAGCTCAAGGTCCAGGTGGAGAACTACGAAGGACAGGTGGCGATTTGGAGAAACAGACACAACGCTCTCGAGGCCAGGACCAAGGAGTTGCAGACCGAGGCCAACCAGGCTGGTATTGCGGCTGCTCGTCTTGAGGCTATGGAGGCCGAGATGAAGAAGCTGCAGACCAGCTTTGAGGAGTCAACGGCCAATGTCAAGAGGATGCAAGAGGAGGAACGACAACTTCGTGAGAGTCTCCGCGCTACTAGCGAGGAGCTCGAGGCTGCGCGCCAGCAGAGCGAGCAGTCCGAGGTCGAGAAGAACTCTCTCCGGCAACAAATTGCCGAGCTCCAGGAAGCACTTGAGCAGGCTAGAAGAGCTGCTCCTATCAACGGCGAGCTTGTCAATGGAAACGGACCGGTGTCTGCTGCACCAGCCGGTCTCATCAACTTGGTGTCGTCTAAGAAGCCCAAGAGACGGAGCGCAGGTGCAGAGCCTCGCGAGATGGATAGGTACAGTATGGCCTACAACCCCCGCCCTGTCTCTATGGCTGTCCCTGGCATGAACCGCCAGACTACACTGTCTGGCTCGACCTTTATTCCTGGTATCGATAGCATTGAGATGGAGTTGGAGGGTCTGCTCGCCGATGAGGAGGGCCTGAACCAGGAGGTCACTATTGGTCTCATCCGCAACCTCAAGATCCCCTCGCCGTCTAGCAACCCAGCGCCCACTGACAAGGAGGTCCTCTTCCCATCTTACCTCATCAACCTGGTAACGTCCGAGATGTGGAACAACGGCTTCGTCAAGGAGTCGGAGCGCTTCCTCGCCAACGTTATGCAGTCGATCCAGCAGGAGGTGATGAACCACGACGACGAGGAGGCTATCAACCCCGGCGCCTTCTGGCTCTCCAACGTCCACGAGATGTTGTCGTTTGTCTTCCTCGCCGAGGACTGGTACGAGGCCCAAAAGACGGACAACTACGAGTATGACCGCCTGCTGGAGATTGTCAAGCACGACCTCGAGAGTCTCGAGTTCAACATCTACCACACGTGGATGAAGGTGCTCAAGAAGAAGCTCAACAAGATGATTGTCCCTGCCATTATCGAGTCGCAGTCCCTGCCAGGCTTCGTCACGAACGAAAATAACAGGTTCCTTGGCAAGCTCCTGCAGGGCAACTCTGCCCCGGCGTACAGCATGGACAACCTGCTCTCGCTGCTCAACAGCGTCTTCCGCGCCATGAAGGCTTACTATCTTGAGGATTCCATCATTACCCAGACTATCACCGAGCTGCTCAGACTTGTTGGTGTGACGGCTTTCAACGATTTGCTCATGCGCCGCAACTTCCTCTCTTGGAAGCGTGGCCTGCAGATCAACTACAACATCACCCGTATCGAGGAGTGGTGCAAGAGCCACGACATGCCCGAGGGCACGCTCCAGCTTGAGCACCTGATGCAGGCGACCAAGTTGCTGCAGCTCAAGAAGGCGACGCTCAATGATATCGAGATTATCCAGGACATCTGCTGGATGCTCTCGCCGAATCAGATCCAGAAGCTGCTGAACCAGTACCTTGTTGCTGATTACGAGCAGCCGATCAACGGCGAGATCATGAAGGCGGTGGCGTCGCGGGTGACGGAGAAGAGCGATGTTTTGTTGCTGCAGGCTGTCGATATGGACGACAGCGGGCCGTATGAGATTGCGGAGCCGAGAGTGATTACGGCGCTGGAGACGTATACCCCTTCTTGTGAGTTTCTTCCCAACTTTTACTGTGATGATCAACGTGCTGATAAAAAATGAAATAGGGCTCCAAACCCCGCGCTTGAAGCGCCTGGCCGAGATTGTCTCCCAGCAGGCTATTGCCCAGCAGGAGAAGCTCGAGTTTGGGTCGCAGGGCGGTGACTTTGACACGCACAGCATGAACGACTTGCAGGAGATGGAGGAGGGCCCGGGATCGATACAGGCGAGCGCCTAGGTGGCTCCTCGCTCGTTGCTGGGTTTTCACCAACCACCGCCTGGTCAAGGGGCGCAGAGGAGGCCGGCAAGTGTGTTGCTGTCTTCGTGGAGGAATGGACAGGGAAATCAGGGGGATGGGAATGGACCGGCGCCGCCTAGGAATGTCATGTTGAAGTCTAGGAGTGACAGTGGATGATGATTTTGTCTGGTGTTTGGAGCTGTTGGGTGTTTCTGGTTACAGTGGAGAGAGGAGAGGGGGAGTGGGGAAGGTTGAAAAATTTATGTCAGGCCACACACACATATGGGTATGTTTGGTGGTTTCATGAGAAGGAAAACAAACATTACAATACAAAGCGGTCATCCGCTTGGGTGGGCGGGTGGATGAATGGATGGGTAGGGGAAAATGTCAAAATAGAATTGGTAATGGATGGGGTTCAAGGAGCAGGGAGGGGGGGTGTGGGGATGGAGAGGAAGACGAGCGGGGAGCTTTACTGCTGCTGGCTGGCCGGTGGGACATTAAATGATTTCAACCTGACAGAAGAAGTTGTGTGGGTGTGGTATTGAGTTGTTGTGTAGAAGCAGCAAGCAAGCATGAAAGATGATTGATGGTTTTGATTTACTTTACACTACCTTGGCTTTGTTGATTGTTGGTAGGAGCATTTGAGGAGTGGGAACGGGGAATGGGGTAGAAGGTGTGCAGATGGGTGTATTGGTGATGCATTTTCCTATCGTACATAGTATTATCTTACTGATATCAACTTTTCGACATTGTTGGATTCGGTTTCTGCTTGCTGTGTTGTTGAAGAATAGGTGGTGTTGTAACTTTGGTAAATTCTGTGTGTATTATTACGATCATCTCAAAAACTGACCAAAAACCTCGTTTGATGCATTTTCTTGGGTGTTGTGATGAGATGAGCAGCTATCATGCCCAACGGTAACGTCTATGCTCACGAGCATAAAGAGATTACAAGAGTGTTTCATGGCTATGTCTCATTCATTTTGACTCATTTTTACTTCTTGACATACCATATAACCTGTATCTCTGAAAATGAAAAAGGGGCCGCCGCCCCATTGATCTATTCATTCATCCATCTCATCAAATTTTCCGATACCAGTTTCCCCCAACTCCCAACCCGAAAATTGCAGAAAGATTTTTCACGAGCGACCACTAATTCTGGTTATCCTTCTTCCACTGCTCCAACCAAGCCTCGATCCGCTCCACGTTCGCCTCGAGCTCGTCAGCGTCCCCAGACTGCAGCTCGACGACGATTTCGTCGTCGTAGCTGTCCCTTGCCTCCTGGATGAGGACGTCCATGATTTCGCTATCGAGGTTCTCTTGGAGTTTGACCTCGGGGTAGTTTCTGTTCATTCATTTTCTCACATTAGCACTTTCATTCCCCCGCTTATTTCATATGTTTCCCCTTCATATCCCCCTCCCCTCCTGTATTTCCCCCTCATATTTCAGACCACCCAGTTTTTTTTTCCCTTATAAATCCTCCCTTCCCTTCACTCATTTGTCCCCCCCCAACAGTAACAGTAAAAATGTGAGGATAGGTTACTAACCGCTTCGTCAACCGATCAAACAAAACCTCGGTCCCCGCCCGCAAGACAACGACGAGGTCCACCCAGCTCTTGGGGAAGAGGTCGCAGGCGTGCCAGTCGATGATCCACCCGCCTTGTTTGACCTGATCCTCGATGGCGTCGAGGAGCTTGTCCTCGTCGACGATCCAGGATTGGTATTCTTCGTCCCAGCCCTCGTGGCAGGACTGATCTTTTACAATGTCGTTTATGGAGAGGTGTTTGAGCTCGGGGCAGCGCTCGGCGAGGAGGAGGGCGTGGGTTGTCTTGCCGGTTCCTGGGGTACCGGTTAGGATTATGTTTGGGAGAGTTCTGGTGGTCATTTTTGGCGAAGTTGTGAGGGCTGATTCTGGGGAGGTAGAAGAAGGGGTGAGAATGGTGGTGAGAATGGCGGTGATAGTGGGGTGGTGGTGGTGAAAAAATGTATAAGTGAAAAGTGCCCACTAAAAAGTAATTTTGGGTAACGACATGGTGTAAATTTCACCATGTGCGGGTAACCGCCAATTCCTACGGTGCAACAAACACAGTGAAACGAAACATGGGATAATTGCAAATTATTCATCTAATTCGGCCCACCTCATCTTATCGCTATCATCTCAACCCGACAACTGTTGATGTCTCATTCATTCGAACCTCAAAATCCCTACTTCAACTCACCCAAACTTTTTTCCCAATCTCGATAATACGTCTTTGATCTCGGAAAAATAATAGACCCCCTTCTTCTCCCTCAAACTCCCTCCTCAACCAAATTGGCTCCCTCCCTATTGTTTTCCAGCGGTGTCCTAGTGTCGTCCAAACCATCCAAAATCCTCATCCCCCCCCCATTCTACTCGAGTTTTGGAGGGTGGCGATTATCTTTTTCGCCAGATTGGTCTTCTCTTTGTCTACTATTGCCACCTCGGTGGTCTTGATCGGTTGATGAGACATTTCCGATTGCGGATTATTTCTGCCATGACGGTGTATCGGTTTCTTGGGAATGAAAGGGGGCAGGTGACATTCCCTCTTCAGTTTCCTTATCTTCGTTTTCTTGAATGGGTTCTCGCCGCGTTGTGATCTGCTTGGAGGATCCGGGCGCAGTCATGCCGCACGGCTAAGACATTAATGAGTTTGGTGGTTGTAGGCGGAAGTGGTATCGAGAGAAAAGCTGAGGCAGATCTAGAGGTGACCGGCCCAAGGCAACAGTTTGCTTGCCAATTGGGGAGGACAGTGACAAGAAGGATGGATGGCTGGCAAAAGCCA
This sequence comes from Triangularia setosa, assembly GCA_033296915.1. NCBI lineage: Eukaryota > Fungi > Ascomycota > Sordariomycetes > Sordariales > Podosporaceae > Triangularia > Triangularia setosa. The sequence continues at coordinate 12,367 of MU866172.1, read as the reverse complement.
CTCCGTGGTTCCTTTCGAGGCGGTCGGTTGAGGGTGATACTATCGTTGGTCATGTTGAAGGGGTTCGGGACGAGGGTGGGTGCATATCAAGAGGGAGGCGGTGTAATAAACTGGCTGGTACCAGAGCTATACTTCGCTCTTTGTTTCGGGATTTTATTGGTGTGTCGATTTGTGAAGAGGACTGGCTATACCAAGTGGCAGGGCTGGGATCGGGTACTGGCGACTTTGTCAGATGATTGCTTTGCCGACCACGAGGCCACCACGGCAAACCACAGTGACCAGCCTGGCTTCTATGCCTGGATTACTCGGAGGCGAACCTTTGAAATGACCAGCCATCGCTGCTGTCGGTGTCCTTTAGTGGCCCGTACGGCCCGATCGAGGACGCAAACTCGGCCTCGGGCTCTGGGTCCTTGGAAGCTGCCTTTTTCGTGCGTCTGCGGCGCTTGGGGACCCATTCTTTGGTTCCTTCCTGCGACGGGAAAACGGAGAAGTCGCTTTCGGATAGCAAGTTGGGTATTTGGGTGCCGGTGAAGCTGGGTAGGCCCGGCATCAAGTCGGCGTAGCTCATTGGGTTGGTTATCATGGAGGATGAAGAACCATTGTCGAAGCCATTGCTGAACCCGCCTGGATCAAGGCTGGGGTCTATGCAAGAGAAGTCAAAACTGCTATTCCAGGTCGCGGTATACAAGCTACTATCGAAGCTGGGGAGCGAGACGCTTTGCGACGGTGCGCTGAATTGGTGGTACATACTCGGCACATTGGACGCATAGGAGGATGGTTGTGGCGGCAGTGGTGGTTGAGACAGTGAGAAACACGAAAAGTGTGGCTCGAAACCGGCGGCAGCATAATTCTCGTTTCCACCACCATCGAAGGCGGGAGGTGCTGTTGGTGCTGTCGCCACAGAGGCTGGCGGCTGAGGAAGACGACGCAACCCCCGGATGGGCGTAGGCTTGTTATCAACAATCTTTTGCCCCGTTGGAGTCGATACTCGGATTCGAAGGTTGGTCTCGAAGGAGCTGTGGCATGTAATGTTCATGCGGGAGCAGTTCTGGCACGGGTTCCCGCCAAGGCAGCGAACCTTTCTCTTGCGGCATGTCAAGCAGCCTGCATCGTGTTGTGTTGCGCGGTTAGCTAATGTCAGTCCCGGCTGCTGCCTTCCCCGTCTTCCGAACGGGGAGACGCAAGGCAATAAAGTGGTGATGTGATGATGGATGTGAGGTTAAGGTAAGGCAGGTTGGCTGATGACAAAGTCTTGGCAGGGGGTTTACTCACCATGGAACGTCCTCTTTAGAGTGTCTGCCATTTTGGACTGATCCGATTTGGTAACTCGTAAGGTAAGATGTGGTATATATTCCTAGTATCAACAACAGCTCGTATTTTGTAGCTTTCCAAACCCCTTTAGCTTCTGTTGAATCTCTTGAACTAAACAAGCACAACGTGGGGGGAGGGGGAGGGAGCTTCTTGTTATATTTCCTACTGACCAAGTTCTTCGCCCCCCCCTCATCGAGCAGCCATGATTTATACCCGTCCTTAACTCCGAGGTTTCTCTTCACACAGGAACACCCATACATGGAGCTCTGGAAGTAACATAATCACCCCTCGCTTCTGCTTCCCCTCCATGATGACATACAAGGTAGTTTGTATGTAAGGTGGTAGTAAGGTAGCAGGTGTGGGAAGAACATGACGCCCAGTCTGACAGCTTCGGGAGGCGGATGTTCTTTGCTTGCAGCTACCGCCGTACGCTAGAATACCGCCCCATACATTGTCCGGGGTTCAGTTTAGGTAGCAAAGTAAAGAAGGGTGCGCTTTTGCAACGTGGAAATGGTGATTAACTCAGCAACTGTTACACCATGTTCGAGACCCCTGTCTGTCCGGGGGTCATGGTGAAAAGTTGACCTTATCTTTTGTTTCCATGTCTACCCAAATACCCAAGAAAAGATTGGAGCCAATTCCAGTCCAGTTCTAGAGTTGCCAGGGACCTTGCAGCATGTACAAGAATTGAAATCATTTCACGCTACTGTAGTGGCTAGGTAGCATGGTAGTGAAGCAAGTGGGTTGAGTAATCCGGTCAACTGAACACAGCAAAGCATGCACTGTTCTGCCAATCATTGCCGGTTTAGTGATCGTGTGTAGGTGAGACGGTGGCTTCCTTTCACCTACACCCGTTCCAATGCCCTCAATTTGCTTCAATTTTTTGATGGTTATGGTGACAAGTACTATCGTGTAGCCGAGGCTTACATGCTTCAACCCCAACTGCTAGTCTGGCATCCAATCACAGCCAATTCCGCTCCCCGAGACTTGTCACGGGAGAACCCTTGGGATATGCAAGAGATCAAGTCTGTGACTCTTCTGTATTGTGGTGAGTCGCCTTCCCAATCTAGAGAATAAGTCCCCTTGATATTTGGTGGCTTCCTCATCTTCCACACCATGGTATGTCCCTCGCTGTTCGTGAACCCGATCAGCGTTCATGGCCAATGATACTGTCGCTTACCTTATCTATAATATTCAAAGCTGGAATCTTTCCACTTCTCCGCGGCGAGTAGCATGCCTATGCCCGTGGTGATGTTATGTGCCACAGCCTCCAGTGCCAGACCGTAATGAAGCCGGAAGCTTGTTTCGATCGTGTCGACCGATTCCTGATTCGCGCTGTATCACTCTATACTCGTGCCGCCGCCACAGTTCGGCCCTAGAAACGTCCTTGCATGCGCAATTGTACAGCTGATCTGTAAGTGTTCAATTGTTTGGGGGCGGGATCTATCCATTCAACACTGGTGACTGGATGATGAATACCTGCCTGGAAGCTAGCGGGATGCTCGCCTCAGGGGGACATAGCACTTGTAGAGGAGCTGCGCAGGCTCTACGGCTAGGCCCTAGCATGCATTGTATGAGTACCATACCTCAAGTTCGAGATCTGTCAAGCATCAGCGGTGCTATGCCGGGTCCGGCCTGTGTCACACTACCTAGAACTAGCTCAAGGTGACACTCCCGATATTAGCCATGCGTAGGGCTTAGTGAGAATACAGCGCGTGGTACAAGCTTACCCAGCAGGGGCGAACTGACTACCGGTGTTGAGGAAAGGGAGGGCTTGTTGGTTGAAGTGCAGCTCCAGATTCTGGTAGCGGATTGGGGGAAAGCTTGTTATGGTTAAGATTGGAAAGCCAAGACTTTTCCGACTTGAAGATCTCCCGCTGGCGCCAAGACCGGATGTAAGTGAATTTGCTGACGATGTCGTCCCCCGAACTCTTAGCTCCGATAGTATTCAAAATTAGCCACCAGTCCTTCAGCAAATGTGCAAGACAATCTTCATGTGCTTCCCCTTTACCCATCCCTGAGAGGCTCTATCAGTGACGTCAAAGCACCTGAGACAACCCGACAGCATAGCCAGAGGCTCGTATCGACGCAATGTCACCTCAGCATCCGGTTATCCTGGATGATCTGAGAATGCGGAGCGGGGTCTTTGTTTGATTCCATGATGGCCAAAAGTCGGTGACGGCACCTTCTCGCTCCTCGGCCTTGACATGTCGGCTATGGTGAAGATATTGCAGCTCTTTGTGGTAGTGGACTGCTGCCTGGGCAATATAGGACATGCAGTTGTCGACCCCGGCACGAGGAAGATTCCCGTTTGGGCACCAGGGGCTTCGTTAGCGAAGTCCCTGGCGCCCACTGCGGCGGATATCCCGGGTTCTGAAAGTTCCCATGGACGGGAGGATTCAACGCCGGCACGTCATGGCTACCGACGACGACAGCTTGAGCCGCAAGATCGAAACCAGCACAAGTGGCTAAGACTCCCTTCTAGCAAGATCCTATACCGGTGGGTCCCATGTTCTAGCAGAGAACTGATCAGCTGCGCCTCGATGGGTAATCTTTTAGTGCCGAAACATCAACTTGGGGGTCGCAGGCAGCGACGGGATCGCAGCTAGGATTTGACTTCATCGCGACAATGTGCATAGCAGGTTGATTGTCGGTCTTCGGTATTGAAAAGGTCGGTGTTCGGGTTGTGAATGAGGGTCCATGGTACAGCTGACAAAGGCAGTATCCGACAGTTTTTTTCGGCTCTATGAAGCTGTAGCATACACTTCCGACGATATCGAAACACCAATCTGAGGCAGACGTCGGTTAATAGTTCGTAATGCTCCCCCGCGCCGCGCCCTTCAGCTGCAGAGTTGCTGACCACATGCGCTGGTACCAAACTCGGATGACGGTGATCTTGCAACCGGGTTGTTCGTGCCTCCGCCATTTGGAATAGACGACGGCAAAGTCATAGAGGTGTTTCATAGGGCCTCGCGGGGCTATAGCGTGAAGATGGCCCTGTACTGCAGCGGGAATAAAACAGGCAAAGGGCCCCAAGTTGCGGTCACAGGCAGTCAAGCGATGCTGGAAATACGCGATGCATCGCCATGACTTCCAGAACGGGAACCGACTCTAGCTGATACGCTCCGGCCAATCGATGGTAAGGACACCTGAAGCGTTCACGAGATATATTGTGCTGCATCGGTAACCCCGCGGGATGATGAAGCGGGACGAAAAGGGGGGACAAGTATAACTTGAGAGGACGAAGAGGAAGTGAAACCAACGAAGCCAAGGTTCAAACTCGAAAAGGTAGCATTCAAGTGACAAGTGAAAGGCCACGATGTGTCAGTCTAGCCGTTTTAGGCAGACCCTCCGCCAGCGTTTTGCGGGACAAACCTTAAAATATCAGGGCTGACCAAGGCGAGCTCGTAACGAAAGTGACCCAGAGCGCTGGGTCATCGTTGTCGTCTGTGGTCGGCCGAGGTGGAAATACCCTCAAGTTGCCTCGAAGAGAACATTGAGGCAGCATAGAGGAAAAGATGGGAAACACAGTCGAGTTCTTTGTGGTACAAAATCCTTGCATATCCAACGGCCTACCTAAACCGAACAAGGCATGACTTGCCACTGCCAATGACTGGTTCGGCACTATCAACCAATTGGCCAGCAGGCCTCTCTCAAGTTTCACACATGTTGGGAAGCGTCCTGCTGTCTTTCTTGTCAAGTTGGATTTATGATATTCCTCGGGTTCCGACAGCAAAGTCACATCGGCTTCTTTGATGGATAACTTTATCCTTGTCCTCCACGCGACGACCCTGCAGCTGGTGATTCGAGCATCTGGACTCGACGAACAAAGGGCTTTTGATCTCCAAACATGACGGACACAGCCGAACCATTGACCATGGAGTGCCCCTTTTGTGGGTGGAAGTCAAAAGAGGGCGAGTATCAGATGCTGCTCGTAAGTCCCTTCCGTTTGCAGAATGCAATGATATTGTTGCTGGTTCCCACCACCCTTGACAGGCCCGGCCTGTAGAACCTGCCGCTAATTCAGGAGCACACGACAAAGCATATGGAAACTCTGCACGCTGAAGGAGAATCACCCTTTCTGACAGAACAAGACCGCACCTCCCCTCCAAATGGCACTGGCAGCACGGGCAATGATGACGATCCCGAATACGTCGAGTGCCCGGTTGATGGGTGTGGGGAATTTCTTCTTCTTAGCCAGGTGGAATATCACTTAGAACTCCATACCGAGGAGACCCATGCCCAAGACCTATCTGTATCAGAACCTACATCATCACCATCCCTATCTACCGTTCCTGGATCATCGTCAAAATCATCTCATAACCCCTCAGAGACAAGTACACGCCAATCCAAGGCAATCTCGGCGTGGAAAAGACTCCTAAAAATGCCCAGTTCCTCCTCACATTCTCATCATATTCTGCGGCGTCGCAATGATTCCAAGAGCTCTAGCACCTCTGAGATCAAGACGCGCGGCACACGTCTGGGTGTAGGTCTTGTCTCCAAACTTAGGCTAGGTGTGCCTTATTAACGAGAAACAGAGGAAGCATCTCGGTAGGTATGCGCATGAAGACCGAATGCCAGACTGGCTTGCGGACCTGCTGAGGAAGAAGGGTCAAGTCCAAACCGCCGGTAAGTTTAGACTTGGAGAGAGGACCTTACGTCCTTTCCAATACGAGCCCTTTTATTTGCAGTCAAATTGCCTCATCATCCATCTTCCTCACACCCACCTATCAACCATTCTAACACCAACCTAGGCATCGTCCCAGTCCTAGCCCAACTCCTCGAACTCTGCCCCTCGACCGACTACGCCTACCTATGCCACCCCTGCGTATACCACATCTCCAAGCTTAAGCGCGAAGGCAAGTCCATGCCCCCCACATATCTACCCACATCTAACACCCTTCCCCAGGAGGTTTCTGCGGCTACCGCAACATCCAAATGCTCTCCTCGTACCTGATCCAAACTACCGCCATCCCCAACGCCCACAAGCTCGGCTCATCCATCCCGACCATCTTCCAGATCCAAGACTACATTGAAACCGCCTGGGACAACAACATCTCTGTCAGCGGCCGCGCTGAGACAGGCGGCATCCGCAACACGAGAAAATACATTGGCACCCCCGAAGCCGTCGCCATGTTTCGCCTGCTGCAAATCCCGTTTAATGCCCAGTCGCTGAAACACAAGGAGCAGGCCAAAGCGGAGGAGTTGCTCATGAAGACGGTGGAGGAGTATTTCAAGGGGGACAAGGGGGCGGTGGAGAGTGGGGAGGGAGGGAAAGTGAAGTTGACGGGGTTGCCACCGTTGTATTTTCAGCATTTGGGGCACTCGATGACGATTGTGGGGTTTGAGAGGCTGAGGGAGGGGAATAAGGGAATGTTGTTGGTTTTTGATCCGCATTTCAAGGATAGTTATGTGGTTACGGGCATGATTGGGCGGGGGACGGAGGTGGTTCATCCGTTTCCGGACCATGCGCTGAAGGGGTATAGGAGGGGGAGTAAATATCTCAGGGAGTATAAGGAGTTTGAGGTTTTGAGGTGAGTTGGTCACTGGGTGATTGTGCGGGGGGAGAGAGATGTGAAAGCTGATTTTGGGCGTGTTTGATTCTAGGCTTCTTCCAGGTCCAATACCGGGGGCCAGTCCACCAGCGACAGCGTAGGAGCAGGAGCAGGGGCAGGAGCAGGGCGTAGCAGCAATTGTTCAGTATGAGATTGGAAAGCAAGCGGTACTTCTACTGTGGTATTTTTACCTGTATAGCAGGGGCGTTATTTTAATGAGCAGGTTTTATCCACTAGATAAGAAGCGAGCATGATTCAATGAGCATTGGGCTTTTTGTTTTTTTTTCCCACTATTTCATCTTGTATTTCAACTCACGCAGTCATCTCCTTTGCAAACCACTCCTGTAGTTTCGCCAGAGCCTTACCCCGGTGAGAAACCTTGTTCTTTTCGGCCTTGTCCATCTCGGCATATCTGTTTTCACGTCAGCCTTTCAACCTGAACCCCGTATACAACAAGGTGAACCTACGTCTTCCCCTCATACTCGAAAATAGGATCCCACCCAAAGTTACTCGGCCCCCTCGCCGGCACAATCTTTCCGTGGGTGATCCCCTGGAACAAAATAGGCTCATGCCCAGGACCGGCAGAATACCCAAAGGTGCAAACAGCTTTGGCGCCCTTGTCCTCATAGGCAGCCAGAAGGTTGTTGAGACCTTCGTGGCCGATAGAACCAAGGAACCACTTGATGTAAGGGCCTGGGAGGTCGTTCAAGGCGTCGAAGCAGAGGCATGTGTCTTCTACTAGCACGGGGCCACCGACGAGATCAGCGGCGCGGCGGCATTTGTCAATGGTTACTTCGTCGAGGGTGCCTTGGATCTCGAGGAGGTCGAGGGACTGGTTTGTGACAGAGATGGCGGGCTCGAGGATGGCTTTTACTTCCGAGAGCTTGTTGGCGTTGCCAGTGATGAAGTTGACTTGATGGCGGGCTTCGGTCATTTTGGCGGTTTTTTGGGTTCCTGAGATTTGGATATGGGAAGAATGAGAGTGTTGAATTGTGAATCGAGGGCTGTGTTGATCTGAAGGTTGAGATCAATGATACTCACAGTGTATTCTCAGGTGTAATTGACAGCCCAAGGTCGTTTTATATGCATCTACACCAAATGATAGCATCCCGTCTTGGCCTGAGTCACTGGGATTCTTTGGATGGATATCGCTATAAAGAGGATAACCCCTGGCCCCTGGTCTCATCTTTTGAAGCAGAAGCATCCGCTGCCCCACCTTCCCCCTCCACCCCGCCGAAATAATTATCTGCCCCGCCATACCGTTGCGACTGCCCTCGAGAGCGATCCTCTATCAGTCCATCCATCCACTGTGTGCAAGTTGCGACGTTGTGTTTGTGACTGCCCAATCGCTTGTTGTGTATCTTTCCCATATCTAATCTGCCGTGACCTCCCAGAAGATCGCCACGCCTTCTCTCTACACACCACCTACAGGTAAGAGTCACCACCATGCTCGACATCAACGACTTCATTGCCGAGCGCGGCGGCAACCCCGAGAAGATCAGGGAGTCCCAGCGCAAGCGCCATGCTCCCGAAGAGGCTGTCGACGAGGTGATTGCCCTGTTTGAGGACCACCGCAAGAGTGAGTCAACTCCTGGTCCGCCCAAACTGTGCGACATGCCACAGTAGCTGATTCCTCTTTGATCTCTCGTGAATAGCTCAATACGCTGCCACACAATTCAACGCCAAGATCAACGAGGTTCAGAAGCAGATCGGCCCCAAGAAGAAGGTACCAAACTGGAACCCTTTTAATCTTTGCGCCACACCCATCTGACGTGCGCGCGCGCGCATTCGTAACAGGCCAAGGAAGATGTCACCGAACTCCTCGCGAAGAAGGCCGAGCTTGAGAAGGAGAAGAAGGACATGCTCGCCCAGGCTGCTGAGAAGCAGCAGATCTTGAACGCCAAGCTCAAGACTATCGGCAATCTCGTGCACGAGTCGGTTCCTGTTTCCAATAACGAGGATAACAACGAGGTTGTACGGACGTGGGCTCCCGAGGGCGTCACGTTTGAGAAGAAGAATGTTCTTTCTCGTAAGATGGCAACGCTATTGTTTGGATGAGGATGGAAATTGGCTAAGACATGAAGTTGGACAGATCATGAAGTTCTCGAGAAGCTGGACGGATACGACCCAGTCAGAGGTGTCAAGGTGGTTGGCCACCGTGGTTACTTCTTGAAGAAGTGGGGTCTGTTCTTGAACCAGTATGTTCTTGGGTCATGCTGCTGGTGGATGAGGAGGATGCTGACAGGAGGTACACAGGGCCATCATTAACTACGGTCTCGAGTTCTTGGACCAAAAGGATTACATTGCTCTTGGCACTCCTATGCTCATGCTTAAGGAGCAAATGGCCAAGACCGCTCAGCTCTCACAGTAGGGTTCACCCGTACAGGTCGACGACGGAAGCATTGTGATGCTAACTTGACTTTCAGATTCGACGAGGAGCTTTACAAGGTCACTGGTGACCAGGCTGACAAGTACCTGATCGCTGTTAGTTCCCCTTTTTGCCCCCTTTTCTTTAGTGCGGTGACACGTTTGACTACGCCTTGGCAAGTGTGACTATTGATACTGACCTCCAACAGACGTCAGAACAACCCATCTCCGCCTTCCACAGCGACGAGTGGCTTCAGTCCAAGGATCTCCCTCTCAAATATGCCGGTTACTCTACATGCTTCCGCAAGGAGGCTGGTGCTGTATGACCCCCTGACCCCTTTTCCTCTCAAGACAAATGCTTACAGCCTCATAGCACGGCAGAGATGTGTGGGGCATTTTCCGCGTCCACGAATTTACCAAGGTGGAGCAGTTCTGCCTCACAGATCCCGAAAAGTCCTGGGAGATGTTTGACCAGATGATTGCCAACTCTGAGGAGTTTTACAAGTCGCTCGGCATCCCCTACCGGGTCGTCGCCATCGTTTCTGGTGCGCTCAACAACGCCGCGTCCAAGAAGCTCGATCTCGAGGCTTGGTTCCCCCACCAAGGAGAGTTCAAGGAGCTGGTTTCCTGCTCGTAAGTTTCACCTCTTGCTCATTATCTGACACCATTTCTTATAATCAATGTAGCAACTGCACCGACTATCAGAGCAGAGACTTGGAGATCCGGTTCGGCGTCAAGAAGCAGACCGAGATCAAGAAGACCTATGTCCACGCCCTCAACTCTACGCTTACCGCCACCACCAGAACTATCTGTGCTATTCTGGAGAACTTCCAGACTGAGGATGTGGGTGCCTTTTAACCCCTTTACCCATGACTTGGTACGCTGACAATGTTTTTCAGGGTGTCAAAATTCCAGAGCCACTGCGCAAGTACCTCCCCGGCGCCCCCGACTTCATTCCTTTCCCCGGAAAGGCCAAGAAGGCGGAGGAGACAAAGGAGATTCCTATTCGTTGAAGAATTTTGATAGAAATACAAAAAGAGTTTGATGACACGCAGGGCCGTAGTAAGGAGTTTTGTGAGCCTGTAATTTTTGAATTGCAGAATTTGATGTTATGAGTTGTGTAAAGGCCCGGATGTGCTTGCCCTTTGGGTTCACATTGACTATTTGACATGTCACAACGCATCCGTCGACACAGTTGTTCATTTTGATGTCGGTTAGGGAGACCGATCCTCCCATTGTCCATTCGAATCGTTCCTCGAGAGCCTGTTTATTCATCGAGGTGTTTGATGTAGGAGGAAATGGAGGTGTTTATATCATTTCATGAGTTATATGCATGGTCCCTGAATAAGTCCACCTCGTTATCATATACACACACACACACACAAAATCATCAACAACCGCTTTCTCAAAACGCAAACCTTCGACGCCCCGCCCCTTATTTCTCGTTTCCCTTTCCACCCCCCTTTCCCGAAACGTAAACCTTGCCGATTCTGAGAAAGCCCCAAATAAAAAGAAAACAGATGGTGAAAAAGAAAAACGTAACCCTCCGGTCCTGACATCGCATAACAAATTGTGAAGAAAGAAAAAAAACCGTAAAAGACGTGCCCCTGTTGAAAGCAAGGCCAGCAATAACTAACCAACTGATCTCGACAGCAAACCAGCAAAGTAGCAGGGCACTATCACCATGCCCTGCCATGCTCGCTTAACCCGCAGCTCACCACAAAACCAAAAAAACCAAACGTAGTGTTGATCTCAACTCGACCCCATGCCCATCCTTCTGGCCCATTACCCCCCTTCCCTCTTTGCTCATCATCTCAGGGTATCTCCATCATCCTCATCCATTACCCCCCAACCTCTCTCATCTTTCCAGACATTCCAGATCGTGATGCTGTCGGCGAGCTCACATCAAAACACACTTACTCCCCCCAACCTCCTCCCCCGGGTTCTGCGTCTTCTCAATCTGCCCAATCAGCAGCTCAAACGCCTTGGCGACGTTCTCATCATACCTCGCTGACGCCTCGGTCCATGCGCACTTGAACTTTTCGCAAAGCGCCTTGCCTTCTTCCGGGGTGACTTGTCGCTGCTCCGGTCGGAGATCAGACTTGTTGCCTACTATGCAAATGGGGACCGAGTCCGTTCCCTATTTTTCCCCCACCAATGTTAGCAAATCATCCCCAACACCATTGACCACCTACTCGCTGCGGCATAGCTGGGAGGGTCCTCGCTAATGCTCAGAACGAACGTACCAAATGATTCAAAATCTTATCCCTAATCACCTGTACCATCTCAAAGCTCGGCAGGGAACTGACAGAATACACGAGCATGTACCCGTGGATCCCAATGAAATGTTTCGAGTTCAAAATCGAGTACTCATCCTGTCCCGCCGTGTCGACGATTTCCGTCGAGAAATCCTGGCCCTTGTACCGAATCTCTTTGCTAAAGGTGTTTTCGATGGTGGGGTAGTACGACTCGACGAAGTGGCCGTCGACGTAGCGGACTGCGAGGGAGGATTTACCTGTAGAATGGTTAGAACTGGAAAGGGCAGTAGAGAAATGGGAAATGGGAAAAGGAAGAGCAACGAACCCACGGAGCGGGAGCCGACAATGGCGATTTTACGCTGTTTTGTTGGTGGGTTGGTGGGCATGTTTGCGGTGGTGGTTGTTGTTGCTGGGTTGGAGTTCGGTAGGTGGGATGGTGGTGGGATTAGATATTATGATTGGAGAGATTTGAATCGTCAAGTCGTGAAAAGGCAAAATGCGCTCGCTGTTTTCTGCGAGGTGGTGTGTTTGTGTTTGTTGAAGGGAGAAATGTCGATAAACAGAGCCAGTCCAGAACAGAGAGCGCAGCGGCGCGCAGGTATAGGTTACAGGTAAAACGTTCCTGGTTGGTTCCCCCCTTCCCACGTCGCCACACTCGCGTTTTCGCTTCTGGCAATGACGGATAAAGGGTGGGATGAGCCCTGGGAAGTTTTAGGTAAAAAAGTTCGAGAATCTCTCGGCCCTTATCCACACATTTAACTGGGGGGGGGGGGGGGGGGGGGGAAAGAGCTGCTAAAGGGGGGACAACGCCCAAAAAGTATTGGGTAGTGGGCGGGCCCCCCAAAACCGAATGGGTTTAACATGGCGGGCCGTGTA